>PVKB01003773.1:0-177997 GCA_004027205.1 Ctenodactylus gundi
TCAAGAGGTCTCATAAAAATGCATTAACAGTTTGAATTTAAGTGAAAATATTTCCATTTTAATGTATTGCTTCATCCTGGGAACTTCAGACAAATCTCACTGTGTAAGTGGACGGTGATATATACATGTACAAATCACTGTCTAATCCATGGCATCTAACCTTCTTTAAGAGCTCCATTCTGTTAGACTGATGAGATTTTCTGCAGTAAGAATGTTTAATATTTTCAAGTCTAAACTCAGTCTTTCCTCATGCTTATACAATGTACAAAGCAGAAGCAGTACTCAGCACATAAACAACCACAATAATGATTGTAATGCATACCGTAATATTGTTACTAGAAATATAATTATGTGAACAGACAATTTACAGAAGAGAAGGGACCTCCAAGCCCTTGTGTTGTCAATCTGGCCTTCTCCCTTAATCAGGAATAATAATAATAAAATACTCCCCCCCATCGTAGTCAGCTTGTCAACACAGCAATATTTATAGAATGCCGTGTATAACAATGGCATCTCCATGCAGATGGATTAAGATCACGGAGCAGCTGCAGATGGCTGTTCATTAACTGAAAGAAGAAAATGAATCTGAACAAAGGCACTTATGGAACCCTAATTGATTAGTGCCGTAAGAGGGAAGAGGAGCTCTCTGAAATGGTGACTGAGCGAGACCGGTTGCAACGATGATTGTGCAAACGAGACACAGATTCAGTACAACATGCACGGACATTTTATTGCCTGTAAGTTCTGTAGAATTACAAGTTCAATAGACACAAGACTCAACATCTAATCTTTCATATTTATTAATTACATTGAACAAAGCACTTGCCGTGACTCCACAGACTGAAGACAGGTTAACATTCTGTCACAAATGTCTGCCCAGTTTATCTAGACAGACTCAGATGTCTTTTATTTCTTTGTTGTGTGTAATATAACACACACACACACACACACACACACACACACACGCCCCTGTCCCTTCCCCAAAATACTTTGACTATAGTCTTTAGTATGGCTTTCTACTCATTCCGAGAGTAGAAGTAAGGTGTTAAATGTCCTACAGAATGTCAGAAAGGATGAAGGTTCTCCACATCTATTTTTTTCCCCATTTCATGTTACAGCTGGCTATGACCCAGGGAATTGCTGAAATGTTCATTTCTCTAGCTTTTCCCTCTTTGAAAGAGTCTGTAAGTATCCAAAACTCTGATGTTAGTAAGGACTCATGTCAGTGATTTCCAAAATAGAAGATCTCCTTTGAAACAAAACGAGGAAAACATTTTGAGTTAACATTGATAGTTGTGTTTTCATATAATGAAATATTATTTAAATAAAAATAGACTACTGATACAATATGTACCAACGTGGAAGAACTTGAGTCATTGTGCTGGGTACCAAAAGACAGACCCAAAAAGTATACACAGTATGTTTTAACATAGAAAATGCTAGAAAAGTTGAGTCTAAGAAATATTAATGGAAAGCAAGTCAGCAGTTTCCTGGGTTGTGAGGTGGGAACATTCACCGGAAATGGGATGGCAGAATGGTTCTTGACTCTGCTTGTGACGGCCACTCGTAAGTCATTCATGTGTTCTCTTAGGTGGGTTTATCTCTGGCATGTAAAATATAACTCCATAATTTGGGTTTAAAGGCTCCTTTGTTCAAATATTTGAGAAATATTGCATAGTACATTTTCTTCTCAGAAATGCATAATTAATCAATTAAAAATCTTAATTCACTAAGGCAATTCAAGTATACTTGTAATGATTTTTAAAAGAAATTGTACAGTGTAGAATACTGACTAGCTTGATTTACACATTCCCCGAATCTGTTAATTTCAGTCCTTATTTGTAAAATGAAGTTCTATTAATACACTTGAATTATTAATTTATTAGCTGTGTGACCATAAATGTCATTTAAATGCTTGGTGCTCTACTTTTCTCAGCTGAAAAATGGCACATTCGTTCTTCCCTCATAGCTGTCCTGAGGACAAAATGAGCTGACATTCAAAGTGCACTGAGTTCTGCCTGGGACAAGGGGAGGACTCTCCTGGTGTGAGTAGCTTCCTGGATGCATTCTGGGAGATGGAGAGCCTTTTCTCAATCACCCACTCAAGCACACAGACTGAGGGCAGTTTTACTGTCTTACGTTCCTGAAAAAGAGGGAGAAGCAGCTTTTCAGGTGGCCTATACATGAAGCAATCCATTTGTCCAACTCTGGGATATAATGATTGACTCGGACTTGGGAAGTCATATCATGTCCCTAACTCCAGCTTCTGCTCGTTTGAAAGTGAGGCAATCTCTAGAGGCACAGCAGATACATGTTGCCAGAAGCTGGGACGAGGGAGGAATAAGGCCTTACTGTTCACTGACATGAGGACTTTTTCAGGAGGAGGGGTAGTGAAAATGTCTAGAGTGACGGTGCCGTGGTTGTACAACAAAGCCCATGTGAAAATTATGGTTTACAAATATCATGAGTGCTTAAATTTTAAAAAGCGTGGTAGAAGACATATAGCCATTTTTGTACCCTTCGACAATACTCCAAAATTCTGCCCCTTATTTTGCGCACACTTATCCCAGCATTCTTGCCAGTTTCTGAAGCAGTTCTGAAAGGTTTATATCTTTAGTTATACTTTCATGGCGGCCTTGATGTCTTGAATCACTTTGAACTGTTTACTTTTTACTGTCGCTTTGACGCTGGGGAAGAGCCAGAAGTCACACCATGCCAGATCTGGTGCATAAGATGGGTGAGGACACACCATTGTGTTTTTACAAGCTTTCATTTCCTGTGGATGACGCTGGGCTGCAGCATTTGCTCTGTTTTTGATTGTGTTTCATAAAGACGTCACAAAAGAGATTTCTTTCTTGCTTCAGAGAGTGGCAAGAGCAATGTGGTGTGTTCAAATGGAGTACACTAAGGGGATAAATAGGAATTCATTTTCAACTGTAATATCTTCTTATAAATTGGGATATTTACCGTATAATTTGACCACACTTCAATTAAAATCTATGGTAGTGAACACCTCAAAGCAGTTACAATAGTAAATTTTATATACTGGGATTCTAATATCTATGGAAAACGTAAAGTAGTTGAACCAAATGATATTCAAGATCTCTTAGAATTCATTCATTAAGTCAGTACATCTTTGTTAATCTCTTACTATATAATGGGCAATACATGTCCTATAGTAATGAACAGAAAAGACCTAACTCAGGTTTACGGTTGGGTAGAGTTTGAGCGTGTTCCCTCAATGTCTTATGTATTGGAAGTTAAGTTCCCTTTGTGGAGATTTTGAAAGATAGAGGAAGCATTATGAGGTGAGGCCTAGTAGGCACTGGGTAGACCATTGAGGGTAGCACCCTAGGAAAGGATTAATGTAGTTCCCACTGGACCCGGGTTACTTCCTGTGAGGATGTGCTCTGTTAACAAGACCAAACTTGGCCGTTGAGTCCCTCTTGCCTCCTATCTCATCATATAGACACTCTCTTGCTCTGATACCATGTTTCTGCCCTGGTATCATGTTGAATGTTGTGACTGACATAGAGGCCAAAGAGATGGGGCCACTCAAGCCCAGAGTTTCAGAATCCCAAACCATAAGGCAAATAATATGCTTTTCTTTGCTTTTGAAGTATTCAGTCTCAAGTGTTTTGTTATAGCAGTTGAAAATAAACTATTACAACCGTAACATCACAAACATTATATTTTAGAGGTTTGCCTTCCTGTGGATGTCCTTAATTTGGGATATTAGCTTTGTTTCCTGTAAGTCTATGAATAGTTTGAGAGCTTACAAAGCATGCTAAGCATTTGTTGCTGTGGTATGCATTGTTAGTTGATATTAGTGAGAATAAATAAATAAAGGAAAACAATGAACATTTCCTCAGCTCCAAGTGCCAATCGCCTTGGACTTGGCACTCTTAGCTCTCTTACTTCTGATCACATCCATGTACATCTGATATTACTATGCACAGTGTACTGACCAACCAAGCTCTAAGAAATTAAGTATATCTTAAACCACAAATACTCTAAATTATTGATCAGGAAGTTGAAATACACAAACCCATGCATATCGTAGATTACTAACATGTAATTGTTATAAGCCTAACATTATCTATATAAAATGTAGAATACATGAGATATTAAAATTTACAGTATTTTTCTGTGAAGCTTGGACTCACTGTGGCAGATGCCAGCAAACAGAGCTAACCAGGTGAATAAAATTAATTAGAGGCCAAAGAGCCAGTGATGCCCTGAGAAATGCATTTTGTGTTATTTGCATATTCAAGATAAAGGTTAATATTCAAGTATTCTTTAGGATATTTGTTTGTTTCCATCTGAAGGACGACACTATTATAAAATTCCTTGTGCAACTCCTAAAAGAGTTTGTTGTGATAAAGTTTTGTGATTGTAGTTTTAACTACCATATACTGGCCATGCAAACACACACACAACACAACACAACAGAACACAACACACCACACACACACACACACACACACACACACACACACACTCACCCACCCACCCCCTTACAGTGCATAGTCCCACGATCATTCACAGTTTGCATTGTGCACATTAAAATAAAACTACAAAATGCAACTGGCAAAAGAATTGAAGGCAGATTGGATAATAAAAAATATTGAGGAAAGATAAACATGGACCGTTTACTTTGGTCAGTAATTCAATAACATAAAGCTGTTGCCGCATTTAAGTTATATTATCAACTAGGATGCTTAGTGAGTTAAAACATTCGCTTTATTCAACATTTCCATGGATGTAAAGGTTACATTAACTCTTTACACTTCAATTATTTGTTCACGAATTCAAAAGAAAATGTTCTCAGCCAAGTGTAGTGCTTACTGTTTTTCAATTTTTTTATCTTTTTTCTATTTTCCTCCCGTTTTATTAGTACATACATGTGATACACAATAGTAACATTGAGCTTGAGTATTTTGTGCACATACACATCATGCCAACATTACAATCTATCCCCTGCCCCATCTTGGCCCTCCAGCTCCCTCTCTCATTCCCCTGATTTCTACTACCACATACATTTGATTCTATAAAATGCCTACGTTCTGGGTTTCTCATATTAAGAGACCATGTGACATTTCACCTTCTGCATTTGACTCACTTCACTAAGCATGATGTTCTCAAGTTGTATCCATTTACCTACAAAAGCCTCAAATTATGTACACAGTGGAGTACTGTTGCATTTTTTATGCTTTTTATTACCTTTTTGCTTTAATTTTTGGTCTACAACTTATTAAAGTACAAAAGTGGTAATTGAAGCATGTATTTCCTGACTTTAAAGAAGGATCTTTATATGTTATCAAGTAGAACATTTTTTTTAAATGTAGGGGAAGATAAGTGTCCTGATAATCCCAGTTTGTCAAGAAATTTTCATGAATGAGTGTTAATTTGAGTGTCTTTTCTGCATCTACTGATGTGAACATACTGGATTTCTCTTTTATTATGCCATGACTGTATACATCAGAAACATACTTTGAGAGAGTGAGCCATCTTCACATTTCTGGTACAGTTCTCACCCTCATGACTTGAATCTTGCCTCTTGACAATTGCTCTAAGTTTATTATCAAGAATCTGGTCCTAGTGTGAACTTCTCTTAGTTCTTAATTCAAATTTATTTTCAGTATTATATGTGATTGGATTTACTGCTTTGACCAGTATTTTTACCTCAGCACTTTGATGTTGGCAAATCATTGTCTACCAAACACTTTTTTGGTAGAAAATTTATTGTGACGAAATCTATATTTCTGTTGTACCTTTTGTAACATTTATAATAAGCTGTAATTGCATGTTTGGTTTTATTCCACTTGAGCTATGCTATATTCTCGATAAGAGACAAAATTAGGTATTTTTCACTACAACTCCCTGTACACCCCACAAAGAAATAAAGGAAAGAAAGAAAAAGTTCAGGCATGGCGAAACAAGAGAATATTTTCAACTCAAATTTCTGAGGGGATTCTGAACACAGTAAAGCCTATATTTCTTTAAATTGGGCCAAATTTTCTGTTTATATTCCAATTACAGTGTTCATATGAAAGAGAACAAAAAAGGAATTCTATTTCTTGGGCCTGTAAGCCATGATGGTAGAGCAATACTGGCAGAGAAGGGTGAAAATACACATTCAGGAAACATTTCTTCCTGACAATGAATGCAAATCTGATTTCCCTGTCCTTTCCTGTGCAATGACACCTGTGGAGAATCTCAAGACCCCGACTCACGTTCAGCATCCTGCAGACAATCGCTTTACAGCCCTGTCCTTGTCGTTGTGATACATAGGAACTGCAACCTGCGTATTCTTTTGTATCAAGGCCAGCAGCCCTGCATGCCACAGGAAGTCCTAAGGAGTAGGAGGACAAGAGAACGAAAGAGAGGAAGAGCGTTATTTTTAGGACAACACGAGTAGGAGTAAAGTCAGGGATGGTGAAAGTAAGCAAAAGAAGGCACTCTGGCTCCTTGACCTCATTCCGGTACACAGAGTGGGATTTGAGCGTTGATACTATGCTCTCGTGGGATTCCCCTCCCTTCTCACTTCATCCTTCCTGTTTATACTTTGGCTTATTCGTTCGTCTGTTTGTGTCTGTCTACTCGCCTTCTGCTCCTCTTGACTTCGTTCAGCTTCTTCCTAGGAATATCACCACTCAGATCCTTCTTCCTAATGGATTAGGCCCAAGAATTAGGTTACACAGGACAACTAACCAGATAGATAACATTTTCCCATTTTTATGCCTTTCAAGATTTCTATTTGTCACTGCACACAGGAAATGACTAAACACTCACTCAGCCCAGGAGTTATCATGGATTTGACGTAACCAGTGTTTGTGGCTTGAAACATGAAATTAAAAGCAGGTTCCCAAAGAGTGAAGAGTGCTGGGGATTTTTAGGGTCACGATGTGGTCTTCTGGGGCTAGAGGAACAGCTTGGCAGTTAAAGAGCTTGCCTAGCAAGCACTAAGTACCTGAGTTCAATTTTCCAGCACCACATAGGCCAAGAGTGGTGACGCACACCTGTAATGGTGGCACTTGGGAGGCTGAGGCAGGAGGGTTCCTTTGAGCTTGATGCCAGTCTGGCTACACAGTGAGCTCAGAACCAGCCTGGACTACACAGTGAGACCCTCTCCCCCCAGAAAAGAATATATATATATGTATGTATACACACACACACACACACACACACACACACATATATATATATATATATATGATAAATTGGGAATATAATGTTATAATGTAATAATATGTCAAATACCTAGCTATTACTAGCTATTACAGCTATCTATACTACATATTATACTATTTGTAACTCATCTATATGCACTCACGATTATATACAAAATAAAAATGACTAGATGTATTTCCCCCAAACACACAAACACACACACACACACACACACACACACACACACACACACACGTATTGCTGTGGCCTAATTCTTTCTGTAGTGACTATTAATAATCTCCATATATTTTATTTTATAAATGATAATAATATTCTCTACATTACTCTAATACTTTTTCTTTTCTTTTTTCCTTTTAGCTTTTAGATTATAAATCTGTGTTTTGATTAAAATAAAAAATTCTGTTAATAATCAGAATTAATGACAGAGGAATCTGAGATTAGGGGTCCTTTGGAAATGTGACCAGGAAACTCTGTCTGATTATATGCTAATCAAATAACATACCTATTTACTTCAAGTTTTATAATAACTCACTCTCATATGTTACACAGATGCATGGATTGTTTAATGACATTGGCATGTATATATCTTCACAGTAGTTTGCCTCCAGGGCATCCATGCACTATAAAGAAGTTATAGATACATTTTTGTAAACAAACAATACATTTTGGAAAGACAACGTAGGTCAAATGGATGATTTCAAAGTAATTGATAAAGATAGTTCAAAGAAACTTGGTTGAAAAATATTCTAAAAAGCTGATCTACAAAGATCCTTGGATTTGTTTTAGTTCCTGGAAATGTAGTAACTTATTCTGAGAATCTAGGTAATATTCATATTCCATTTGTTGTTTTTCCAAATCAACAATCTGGGGAGACATTTATAACTGTTTTCCTTAATCCCCTGCTGCGCTGATAAAGGCGATTTTCTGAAATCAGGAAGAAAGAGGCATTCCAAGTAATCGCTGATAACAATCACTGGACGGACTTCAGACATCTAAAAATAGAAAAGCGTCGGTTTCGAGCTCCACAAAAAGAATCTGATGTCAGCAGTGTCAGGAAATGCAACCTAACCAAGTGGAAACGCTGCATGGGGTTATATAACTCACTAAGTCATTTTCAGGTTCTGCATGTAAATTGTATAAAACTCCCAACAATATAATCCTCAGGATATGGGGATGATTGGCAGGCTGCAAAGCTTTTCTTTAGACTCAAACAGTTCTTTGATACAAACAATATTTTTCATTTCAAAGGTAATTGTTGGTAGCCAATAGGCACTGATAGTCCCATGTGGCTAGCACAATAAGTACATTGCCTTTCAAAAAACAGTATTGCTTTTCAAGTGATAGAGACCATTTGTGCAATTGAAAACCCATTCACAAAGCCCGCTGATAGACAGGCCCTTTAAAATTCCAAGATGTAAATGTATTGAAGTGCAGGCTTCTGCACAAAGGCTTTTGGAAAATTATATACGTGTAGTATATTCAGCCTTCACTGTATTTACTTTTTCAGCAATAATTTCTCTTTCTTTATTTTCCAATATACTTAGAAGGAAATCTCAGCTGCAACTCGGTTGAAACAAAGACAGGCCAAAGCCCCAAATTTCAGTTTTCATCATTGCTCCACTACTGTTTCTCACTGTCCCATTTTTGTTTCTTACCCAAAATTTGTAAATAATCTACAGGACTCTGGGATGATAAATGACTGCATAGCCTCTCCCTTGGCAGAAAAAATGTCCTGGAAAATGGATTTTTTTTTCCAAGTAAATCTTGCAAATCATCTCTTTTTATCTCTCACAGTGTATTTGTTTTACATCAAATAGCATTTTTTATTTTATTTTATTTTTACTGACCTGAGAGCAGTAAGACAGCTCTTTAGACTGTGGAATATTTGTACTTATTGACAGAGCAAAGAAAAAATAACAGAGTGTAACAAAATGAACTGTTACAAAACACGAAGCCAGATATAAAGGATTCTGCATTATCATTCATCAAGAGATTAACTATAATCCTATTAAGAAATCAAAGTACAATTCTAAAAGAATTCCACACTCAAAGCTCTTCAGCAATCAGTTGTCTGGAAGAAAATCAATTCTTACATTGCATCGAGAACAATCTTTAATGAATCTCTACAAAACTATTGACAGGCAAGCAATTAAAAATAAAAGTTCAATGACAATTTTGAGTCATTATTTAATCAATTCCAATAAAATGAAAAATGAAAAGCTTATTTAACAATGTCTCACTTAATAAAAATTAAGTCACAATAAAAACCAGTGTGGGAAGCAAGATATTTTTTTTTCCTGTCTAATGCGTCACTGTGCAGTTGTTTGCTTATACTGTTTTCTTTTTAATTTGGGGGAAATGAAAGTGTAAATCAGAAGAGATGCCAGAAGGACTGAGAAGATATCATTTTTCTAAAACATCTACAGCTACTGAGAAACATATATTCATGCACTAAAGTTAAAAATTCATATTTGAAATTAATGTTTTATTTATCTCTGTGGTAGAACAGCTCTGAGTTCTCTAACACAAAAGTAGAGATGTCAATGTTATTTTTTAATAAGTGTCTTAAGGCTCTTTCAGTTTCCTTGGGATGGTGTTTAGCTATTCTAAGGCTTCAGCTGTATTTGTTGTGCTAAAACTGTTATGACCATCAACTACCCTTCTAAAACTTAGGTAACCTTCAGAGTGCTTGCTCACCACAACATGATGGTAATACTTTAAATATGCATTTTACTTTTCATTTTACAATATGATTTATATAGTGTTGTTTTGGTTTGTGAAAGATTCTGCTTTAAGAGTTATGGTACCCTTGAAATGGAGTTTGCTACCCAGAGATGGAAAATACTTGGGATTTGTCACCCAAGCCAAACCTAAAGTTCAGCATTGCAGTCATTTTCATTGGATAGAATATCATGCATTTGGCTGGAGTAGGACATGTGAATTTCGGTGCCCAGTAGAGCCGCAATACCTGAAATGAGTTCAGTGAAGTATCACAGTATTGGGGAATCAGGGCTGAACTGGTATCAAATCCAGGGTGTAGTGATTCTGGCTGGAAATCAATTCTAACGATAATCACTGTGAGCTTTTAAAAATATATGAAATCTGTCTATCTATTTAAAGAATTACAAAATTTTAAGATATCAATCCTCTAAAATGTCTCTGAGACCCCTATAGGAGACCTTTGTGTTATAATGTGATAATGGCACTACTATAAACCTCATGCTGCCAAAACTTTAATATTAAAACCATTTTTTTTTTCGTGGAAAATGGAGGTTGAATGTTTGAGTTTTAGTTTCTCTACAGGAGTCCAGACTCTCCAACCCCATAACAAAGTTTCATTTAGCAGAATTCATATTCTGTTTTTTTTCAGTGTGTATAAAACTTGTAAATTCGAGTATGGCTTGGTGAACCCTGCTGGTGGGCTAGCCTTCCACTTCTATAACACATTTCCAAGGCAATCAACTGCCAACCATGATTTAATTTTTTCTCACAGTTTTGGAGGTTTCAGCCCATGTTTGGCGGGTCCCATTACTTAGGGCAGGTAGTGGCACATCACGGTGGAGCAAAACGAGCCACCTCATGACTTGGGAACAAAAGAGAAAACGAAGGTCCCACAATTCCTTTCAAGGGCATATGCCCTCAATGACCTAATGACCTCCCTCTATGCCCCATCTCTTACTCAATGGGGAGTAAGCCTTTCACACATGACCCTTTGGGAGATATTTACAACCCAAACTACACAAGATGCGAAGGTCTTATTTCTACCATTTTTTATTTTTATAATTATGTTAAGAAGTTCAATCATTAAAGTACAGAGTTAAGTGGCATCAAGTGTGTACACAGTGTTGTCCAGCCGTCATCTCTTTACTTCCTGAAGCTAACGGAAGCTAACGTCGTTTCGGTTAGAACTCTATACCTAATGAGCACCGAGTTCCCGTTTTCTCCTCCTTCACAGTCTCCAATGTATTTCTGAATTTACTGCTTTGCCAATTATGAATAGGCAAATTCTTAAATGAAATTATATAATATGTGGCATGTTGTGTGTTTCTTCTCTTACTCAACATGTTTTCCAGATTCATCCAGATTATAGCATGTATCCATGCTCTGTTATCTTTATGGCTGAAAACATTTCATTATGTGGATTCACCACACTTTGTTTATCCATTTAACATTTGATGGTAATTTGGCTCGATCTTAACCTTTGATTATCATAAATAGAGCTGTTGAAATAACCATGTGCAAGTTTCAGTTTAAAGATGTTTTCACTCTTCTCCTTATCTTTGCCTGCTGACCATAACTATCTCAAGTTGGATCCATTTACCTGCAAATGACTCAAATTTATCTGTCTTGATGGCAGACTAGTACTTCGTTGTATATCTTCCATGATTTAGCTATTGTTAGTTTGCTGCTGTAAACATGGGTATACTTTTTTTATATTGTGCCTTTAACTCTTGGAAAGATAGAAGAGATATTTCTGGGTCAAATAAGTATCAGTTTTCACTTTCTTGAGGAATCTTCTTGTTGTTTTCCATAGTGGCTGTACCAGTTCAGAGTCTGACCAACAAAGCACAAGGGTACACACACACACACACACACACACACATCCTTGCCAGCATCTGTGGCTTTTTTGAGTTCTTGATATAAGCCTTTCTCACTGGGGTAAGATGGTATCTCAATGTTGTTTTGGTATTTTGCTAATGGTGAAGGATTTTTTCTATGCATTTCCTCTTTTCCATGTATTTGCTGGCTATTTGCACTTCTTAGAACTGTCTATTCATTTCAGCTGCCCACTTTTTAATTGGGTCTTGGATTTTGAAGAATCTGTTTTTATTCAGTTCTACCTATTTTTTATTTTTCTTGAGTTTTGTGTGTTTTTTATATTTTTGATAAAAGTTCTTTATCAGATAGGCAGTTTGCAAATATTTTTTCTATTCATTCTTTCGACATTGTCTTTTACAGAAAAGAAATTTGGCCCCTTGTGAAGCCATGTGGCTAAAGAGCTTCAGGGCAGTGTGATTTAGATGGAATGACACATTTGTTTCTTATTTTAAATATTAAATTGTGTTCTTTTCATATCTAACAAGTCTATTTTTTATAAACATGAATTTCAGATACAGTGACACATTAGAAACATATGGCATGGAAGATCAGTGACCATCTGCACTGATTTTGGCCTCTTTGTCCTTCCCTCTAACCCTTGACCTATGCCTTCCTCCCACCACTCTCAGAGATTCATCTCTCTTCTACCACTCCATTACCCCTCTTCCTACCCTGTTTCTCATGTTGGGAGACGTTTTATGCCATTACTTTTGTGAATTTTTTAAGAGAGACATCTGTCGGTAGTCAGTCTTTTGTATTTGGTCCATTTTACTGAGTCTGATTGGCTCAGGGTGGCCCCAGTTTGTTTCAGATGCTTCCTATTTGTCCTTCTCTATGTCTACACAGTATTCCATTGGGTATAGGTGCCACATTTTCTTTATCAATTCCTCTATTGATAGGCAAGTATGTTGTTTCAAGAATTTATCTATTATGAATTGCACTGCTATAAACATGAATATGTGTGTGTCATTGTGGTATGCTGACTTTATTTCTTTCGAGAACATATCCAATAGGGCAGTAGCTGGAGTAAATGGGATTTCTATTCTTAGATTGAATAAACAGTGCTGAAAAAAAACTAGAGTGCCAGATGCGGGAGAATAATATTAAGTCTATATCTGTCACCACACACTAAAATCAGATCAAAATGGGTCAAAGAACTGGGAATCAAAACAAAAACACTGAGCCTACTGAAAGACAAAATAGGTAAAACCATAGAAGGCAGGAAAGGATTTTCTGAACCGAATGCCAGATGCACAAGAAATAATAGCAAAAATAAACAAGTAGGACTACCTTAAGCTAAAGTTTTTGCACAGCAAAGGACGCAAGCAACAAGGTGAAGAGACAACCCACAGAATGGGAGAAAATCTTCACCAGCAACGCTTCAGGCAGACGATTAATATCTAAAATGTATAAAGAACAAAAAAAACTTAAATGAACCCATCAAGAATTGGGCAGCTGAAATAAAAGGAAGCTTCTCAGAAGAGGAAGTGCAATTGGGCAACAAACACATGAAAATATGTTCATTACTGACGGTCAGAGAAATGCAAATGAAAATACTGAGGCTCCGTCTCACTCAGGTGAGAGTGACCTACATTAAGAACTCAAAAAGCAACGTTGACAAGACCGTGGAAACAAGGGGACATCACTCTTCTGCTGGTGGGAGTACAATGTGGTTCAATCATTATGGAAGCAGTCTGAAGATTCCTTAGAAATCACGCTTCGTAATTCATTGGATAATTTATACTCACATTAGGAATTCTTGTACTTTAGAAAAGTGTATATGTATTTTTAAATTACTAGACAAGTAAAGACTTTAGAAATTTGTGCCTCGCTCCACGCGTCCCATACACATCATCGCCTTTACAGTGTCTTTCCTTCCAATGTCTTCATTTAAGATAACTTCTTCAATGTACTGTGTGTAAGAATCTGCTATGAGAACCCATGAGAATCCTCGGAAGCATCAGGCTACTAACCAGGATTTTAGCTCCTGTCCGGTTAAAAACTTGGAGCTAAAAATTCATTCTGCTGTCATTTTGGCGTGTTCCCAAACCCTTTATATTACTCACATGGCATCAAGACAGCAGACACTAAAAGGAAAGAACTTTATGCAATGCCAAAGATGAAGGACATTTAAGTAAAAAGAAGAAATAGTGCGTTTTCATGATCTCCATAAAATGCATTATAGTATCAACATAGAGCTTGAGGCCAAGATAGATACAAATACGTTGGGGTTTTAAAATCATCATCTACTACTTTGTGACACTGATTACTGTTGTAGTTCATTTTTATAATAGTGTTCCTGTTGATTTTTTTTTTCAAAAACTTAGGTTCCCTGAAGGTAAAAATTGTATCTTTTGTGTATTACTTCTCTATCTGGTATCCTTGAGACTGAACACGATTTTTGGCATATAAAGATGCTTCATACATAACTGTCGAATGAATATAATTTAATGAAAAGTTTGAAGACATTCTACTTTTGAAGTGTTGTATGTGGGAGTGAAAATTCTTGGCAATATTGATTTCAGTTATAGCCAATCATTTAAGCCATGTAAGCTTAGTCATGTCATTTAATTCCTCTGGTCCTCGGTTCTGTCTTCTAATAAGCTGATTTGATTTACTAGAGCCTTTTTTACTAAATTCAGCACTGTTTTTCACTTACCAGTAGAGAAAAAAATGTAGCCTTCTCTTCTCAATAGGACACATTTTACTTGCAATTTTGTCATTTGCTGCCTGATGCATACCAAATGAAATGAAATATTTAATAATTCTATTTGTCTTAAATTTTTACTTTATTACCTGATTCTGAGAAGTTCTAACTTCACTTCTCTCTCAACTTCAGGTCCTCCACTTTCTTTACCCCCTTTAGAGCAACAGGAGCAAGGGTGGGGAATGGAAATAGAATCAGGCAATTTACTTTGCTCAGCACTATGATGTCCATGATGATCTTTTTCCAGTAGCAAAGATTTTCCTCTAGAAACATTACCATTTTTTAAATTTCCAAGCTGAATTTGTATTTATAACTTACTAAGAGATCATTTGCCCTAAATGGTTCTTTGTGGAGTTTCTGTTTGGATTTCTCTCTCTCTCTCTCTCTCTCTCTCTCTCTGTGTGTGTGTGTGTGTGTGTGTCTATGTGTGTAATTTTTGCCTCTGTGTGTGTGTGTGTGTGTGTGTGTGTGTGACCACCTGGATTATGCCAAAATTGCTTTCAAACGTGAGACTATTTTTAAATTTGAGTCCTTAAAATTTTAAATGTTATAAAGTAATAAAGTTCAAAAATAGAATTATGTTCCATATATACACCTTTTATTAAAGAGAAGGATGACTCACAGTGGTTTATGATAGCGGTGCAAAACAGTTTTTTTTTTCCTTAGCTATGAAAGGGATATAAAGTACAAGAGGACTGAATTTCTGAAAGGTTAAAGTCGCATAGGTTCAAAACAGAATCCAGTTTCCTAGTCTTCAATATTACGATACAGGTGAAATCAGACTCTCATTCAGAGAACTCAAATACTGTTTTCAATTCCTATTAGAAAATAAAAAAAAATGAATTGGGGAAAATAGTTTAAGGGAAAAGAAACTTTGAGATGTGAGTTAAATAAAATAAGCTTAAATCAAAATTATGTTTATGACTTCAGACTTCTTGTGACCATTCAACACAACTTGAAGGGATTAGAGTCCACCCAGCCAGTCTTTAGGATGGAGCTTTGGATGTGAATGATTGACTCATGGGCCAGCAAATGAGGGAAGAAATCTCAGTGTGGGTGTGGGTGGCCCAACCTATAGACTGGCAGCTCAAACTCAATAATAAGGAAGAAGGAAGATTACCCTGGCTTCTTGTTCTGGTCTAGCCTTGGCTAGACGTTGACTCACAACGGTATTTGCATCACCGATTTCCATTGCAGATTTGCCCCAGTCTTCAGGACTGTCCTTCACCTTTGGATAGGGATACGTGGCATGAACTGTCATCAGCTGTTCCACAATCCCTAACTGGTGTTGGATGTTCTTCTAAATCTTGTCTGAGTGACTGCGTGGCGCTCTGGCTCTCCCACATGCAGGCAGCTACTGGGGAATTGTGTGTGTATATACTTATCTATATGTGTATGTATATACATATATGTACATGCATATTATATAAATATAATTTTTATTAGCTTTGGTTCTCTAAGAACCCTAATCAGTGCATTTCTTTAGCAGAAGAATTGAAAATTCACACAGGAAAGACGTGGGAAGAGATCTTGCCTGGGAAGAAGTGATGAGTTTCTCATTATAGTCCCATTACTCTTAGTTCTTTTAAGTTTTCCTACTGGAGATCATTATTTTCCATTATAAAAATGTCTAAAATTCTTGCCAGAAAATCTGATAGTCTGTTGAATTAAGAGTCATTTACAGAAAGATGCATTGAAGCCAATCTCCAAGAGGAATGTTATCATTTCATGTTAAAAATCACCCAAGAGTGAAATGAACTCTAAAAAATATTGTTATTTTACTGACCAACTGTTACCATCGTGTAGTCAGTCTAAAGTTGACAGGCTCAGAGGTAGGAGTTTGGTATTGAGCTATGTTTCTAATTCTAGTAGTTACTTCTTTACATTTTTTATATTAAGAAAGTATGTTGAAACATTTAAATCTTTGGGATTTTTTTTTAAAAGAATTGAAAACATAACTTACGTTGAAATAAAACTACTACTAGGGAGGATTCTGCCCATCCCCCAACTTTTATTCATGATGTATTAAGAATCCTGTATTTTCCCAAAATACAGTGATGGATGCATTTTGGCAAAGTGAAAATTGAATATAAAATGTTAGGATGAATTATAAATGTAGATATATTTCATTCTCTCATCTCAGTAAGCTGCATTAAATATGAGTGTTGTATTTCTTTCAAGTGACTGAGTTAATTTTGCCTGAAAAAATAATAAAATGATCATTCATTTCAGAAAAGCCTTTTTGGAAAAGTTCACACTCATTTCCTTTTTAGTTTTTTATACATATGTAACCCACTTTTGAAGAGCCAAGAAAATGCTTTCTATGTATCACGAACTCCATCAAGTGGAATAAAACTTAAAGCAAATATTGACGCAGAGTGGAGACTTACCGTATTACTTAGTGGAGAGAAATTTAAATTAGCTCCTCAAGGGATGGAGCAACAAAACCCCCACAGTAAGTGAAATCTGTGTTGATCTTTGAAAAAACTTGAACTGTGGAGTAGACTTGAAGAATGTTAGTGAGACTCAAAAGGAAGGCAGAGTGCAAAGTACTTTACGGATCATTCACAGTTATTAAAAAATGCTTGTGTATATATGTATTTGTGTGTGAATGTGTGTACAGATGTAAGGAGTAATGGGAACAGGAAATGCAAGAGGGATTATGAAAATCATTTGTAGTTTGTCATAAATCAGTAGAACAGAATACTATGGAATAAAATTATAAATAAAATAGTCATAGTGAAGTAAGGTACAATAACTCAAATATAATAAAACTGTAAACATGTTTCTTAAGAGACTCAGAAAACCAGTTTTGCCTTCCACATCAAGTAACTGTAGCTGTATAAACTTTCTAATAGTTCAAGGAGGAGATTCTAAAGCTGCTCGCCTTGATAGGAATCAAATACCTTTAGCTTTTCCTACCAAAAGCAGAACAACAACTACGTATAACTGAAGCAGGAACTCCCGGCCCCTTGGTCTTCAAGTAGTTCACGTGCGATATCTAAATCTCTTCATTAGTGCAAACACAGAAGGATCAGATACATTCCTGGTAAAAGTGGAGGAGGGCTGCCCTTGTTCCATAAGCTTGCCAATGCTGAGCATTGCCAGTCTCTTAAAATTAGCTGTTGTTTTACTTATGAAAGGTTATTGTGGTTTTTGTTGGCACTTTCCTGATGCATAATGAGTTGAAGCATTTTTCCTGCTTAGCACTCCGTGGGGTTGTTGGCCTTTTCCCCCTCTCTCTTTCCGATGTATAGAAATTCTTCCTTTATAGATAATGTACATGAGTCCTTTTGCACGTTGCAAAATTAATGTCCACTTTTGCTCTTTTGTTTATATTATTTCTAATAAATAGAAGTTCTGAATTTTAATGGGTACAGTTTATAATAATTTAGTTTATGGATGGCTTTCTCTGCTTTGCTTAAGAAACATTTCCCCACACCAGTGTCATGAAGATTCCCCTTTGTGTTTTCTAGAACTGTTCACCTAACCTTTCACATTAAGGTCACCAGTCTACTTGCAGCTGACTTTTGCATAAGGTTGTTGTGGGGATGGCTTGGTTTTCCTTCAGAAGGACATCTCATTGACTGAGAAACACAAGACTCCATTTTTCGTCCAGTGCTTTATTATCAATAAGAGTATTTGCTTTATTTATTAAGAAAAAATTGCCTCCTTTTTTGTAAATACTATCCTCTTTAACTAGTGTCTGTTGCTTCAAAAGCAACGGAAGTACTTTGGTGAAGTAATTTTGTTCATTTTTTTTTTTTTTTGTTTACAAGGCAAGAGATCTAACTTTTTATAAATGTTTTGGCTATTCTCCAAACCTATACATTTCTCTATTTGTTTTCGACTCTCCCTAATGAATCTGCTGAAAAATTCATTTTTTCTGGTTATAAAGTTCTGGAATGTTGTTTAGAGCCAAATATGATTAAAATTAATTTTTGTAATAGCAAATATGCTAGTTCATGAACATGATAAATATCTGTGTTAATCTCTTATTTGATTTTTCTTAATTTGACTCATGCAGATCTTTCACATACTGTATTAGCCAGGATGTTTCCTGTTTACTCCATCTTTGGTTTATAAGTTGCTAACAATTAATGCTCACACACATACACACATACGTGTACGCACATGTGTGTGTGTGCATCCACAGAGACATATATATTTGAGCATTTCTATATGTGTCTACTGCTCTGTTTAGTTTCTCTTCAGTGAATAGAAGAAAGCACACAATGCACGCTGGCGTTTTCCCTTTTAATGAGATTTACTTGCGCGATGTCCACACTTTCATTTCTATTATAATTTATTTTCTTGGTAATTCAATAGTGAACTATGGAGAAATATTTGAGGATTAACAAAACCTCTGTTTCCTTCAAATATCCCCCCCCACTATTTAAACATTCATTTATGATTCCTGTCAGAATGAACTCTTGCAATCATTGTGCTAGAAAGAAGAGCTTTCTTTTCTACCTTATTTATTTATTTACTATCATTGTCGGCTTATGAATTCTTATTTTATCAGTGTCTATTACTGTTATCGCTCATTTTGAAGTTAGATGTGCCTTCAGAAGAGGCGGAAGGGAGCCTCTTCAAGTCAGCTTTGTATCCTTTGGCCACATCATCTTCATCCCTGAGTGTTTGTTTACTGTTTAACGTGACAGTGTTTTCCAGAATCCTCCTTCACTGTTACAGCATTTCAAGTAGCCAAATCTTCAAAGAGACCTGTGTCCTTTTAAAATTTTTAGATGCTCACTTTCATTTTCATATTTTATAGATTATTCTGAATTTCAATTTAGAAGGATGCTGCCTGAAAATAGTTGTGATATTGCTTCTTTTCAATTTTTTTATTGTTCATTATTTTTTGTTATGGCATCTGTAGGATTTTTCACACTATCTTAAATAGTAAAAGTAATATCGAGCATCCTTGTTTCATATGTGAAAAGAGCACTTCATCATTAAGGATGATGTTTGCACTATTTTTATAGACATCTTTTAAAATTAGGGGACTACATTTCTTCTCTGAGTTGTTAAGATTTTTTGTGGTAAATGATGAAGTATTAATGTCCTCTTGTTGCTGCCTGTAGCAGATTGCCATTAATCTGGTAGCTTGGTTGTATAAAGTAGTACAGATTTATTATCTTACAGTTCTGGAATTCAGTTGTCCAAAATGGGTAAAAAGAGCTGTCTTCCTTTTGGAGGTTCCTGAAAATATGTTTCCTTGTCTTTCTGAGGTCCAGGATTACACCGAGTGATCAAAATATAGGGCCAATGTTTACAAGAAGTGACACATGGCTGTTAATCTCCCCCCCAACACTCCCCCTCACTTTGAGCATATTTTCTGAAACAGTTCTGAGAGTTCTCACTCATGAGTGTCTTTATGAGATATGAGCTGAAACACAGTGACTACTGCTGCCAGGTGCCATCCAACAGCCATGCAGGCGTGTAAAAGCGTTGCAATGTGTCCTCATCCACCCGAGTGACCATACCTGGTAAGATGTGCCTCCTGACTGCTTCCTCAAGTCAAAATAGCCGCAAAAGGTAAGCACCTTATATCAGCTCAAGGTGTTAAGGCAGCCATGATACTAGAACTAAAGAAGCTTATGAAAGAGAACTTTTGCAACTTCTACAGAAAATACTCAGGATCCTGCACAAGTGTGGTCAGTGCAAGGGTATTTTGAGGGGGATTAATAGTGATGTGTCTTCTATCATAACACATTTTATAAAGTATATATTCACTGTATTTTTGAGCACACTTTTCTACACTACTGGCTTGTAGTTCTGTATCATTCGAACCTGGCTTTTGATATCATATTTATTTTTTCTCATATGGACCTTCCTCCACCCTTTTGGTGAGTAGCTCGAGGTTGTAGTGGTCCAGTTAGGACAATCAATGGTTGAACTCCACCTTGAGGTCTTCAGATTACCATATCTGCAAAGTCTCTTTTACCATATAAGAAATCTTAGTCGTAGGCTTGAAATGACTGAATAGACTTGAATAGACTGTCCATCATTCATGAAGAGTAATGTATAGTTTATCATAAAAATAATTGTTATCAAATAAATTTTGTCCATCAACTGAGATGTTTGCCTCTTTAATTCCCTACATGTTTGTTAATTTTATTTTAATATTCTCATGTTACGCAGTCTTGCCTTCTTGGAATAACTTGCCTTCCAGTCAAGTGCTATCCCTGTACGTGTTGTTAAATCCCAGTGGCTGAAACACGTCCTCTTTGTTGTATCCTGATAAACTCATTAAGTTGCAAATATTGTGAGTCAAAAGTGCATTTAAGAACTGGAGGAATAGCACAGTGCTTAAGCGCTTACCTCGCAAGCCTAAGGCCCTAAGTTTGATTCTCCACATCACATAAGCCAGGTGTGGTGGCACAGGGCTGTAATTCCAGCACTCAGGAGGCTGCTGCAAGGAGAACTGCTGTGAGTTCAAGACCAGCTTGGGTTCCGTTGTGATTTCAGTACCAGCCTGGATTTAGAGCAGGGAGACCTTGTTTCAAAGAAAAAAAAATCCATTTAATATACTTATTCACTAAAACGTATAACTTGGCCTAATTTAACTTAAGTGTGCTCAGAAATGTGTATTAGTCTTTAGAGTTGAACAAAATTATCTAACAGAAAGCCTACTTTCCACTGACAACACATTATGCTGTATCGTATTGGACATTTTGTGTGATAATTAAACAACTTATTAGGAGCTGTTGACCAACATCAATAGAGTATTGTGTTATGCATCATTAGCTCAAATGAACTGAATATTTAAAATCTCACTCACGAAGTCTACCGAATGCCCATTTCTTTTATGCCATCATGAAGTCAAAAATTTTGTAAGTTGAACCATTGTAAGTTGGGGACCATCTGTTTTTCATCAGTATTTTTTGCATCTATCTTCGTAAGTAAATTGGCCTGTGATTTTCTCTCTTTTGATGTCCTCAAGTTTCCTTTAAAATCATGGCAATTTTAGCCTCAGATAATGAGCTGGAAAATGTCTTTGGTTTTTTTCTAGTCACATTAGAGTTTTTGCTTTTGTCTTATTATTTCTTTCCCTGTACTGTCTATGGACATAATTCGCTGTTATGTCCTAATTTCGTGAGGTAGTTGTTTAGCTCATGCCGTTCAGACACACAAGGGATGCTGGAAATCTCTATTAGCATCACTTGAGCTGCAACCAGCAAGTTCCGGAGTGTAGTATTTTCACTAGTATCATCACTGATTCAAAACATATTAATATCATTTACTTAAATTTTTTTCCTTTGGTCAACAGCTCAACTGTTTCAACCAGAATATGTACATGTAATATACATTTTCTCTGTAGCTCTATAAACTGAAATTGTTGGTTTGCTGGTCTCAGCAACAACTTACTCTGTGACTGGTTATTGACAGTTACTACAAATGTATGTGCCCACAAAAATATTGAGTATTGTTCTTGGTGACTTTAATTTTACATCCAATCTACTGTATCATTCTATTCATTTCTTGCTTACATTATTTAATTCATTTTTATTTTGGCAATAACTAATTGCGCATTTCCCCTGGATCATAGGGCTTAAACTGTTCAAATATTTGTATAGTTTTCTGTAAATTGTTTAGTCATGTTTATAGCATTTTGTTTAGGAAATTTATATCTATATTTTTAATTTCTATTTTTTTTCTACATTTATTGGATTTTTAATTTTAAGATTATTGCTTGTTTCATGAAATCTGTTGGTGGTTTTCAGTTTTTCTAGTCTGTTAAAATATTTTGTTTGTTTGCTCTTTGAAGGTTGCAAAAATGACCCTTGAAAATGGTCAGGTTCCTGAGGCTTGTGTTATGTTAAAAATAGGGAAAATGAAAAGAAAGGATAATAATTTTGATCGTAAGTTAAATATTTTAACAGTGATTTACTATATTTTTCTGTTTTTAATTTGGGCAATTATTTTTTAGAAGTACTCAAGTCTTTATCCTGGTTTTCATTTTATTTTTAATTTAATTTATTTTTATTATTGTATTATTTCTCTTTAGAGTCTTCTCTTTTGACCTTAAAAATTAATACAGCAACAGCCTGTAGTCCCAGTATTCTGGCAAACTGAGGCAAAAGGGACACAAGATGAAACCCAGTTTGGGCAATTTATTGATTTAATGAGAACCTGCCTCAAAATAAAATATTAGCTGAAGTTGTAGCTCAGTGTAAAGCTCCTGGATTCTGTTCCTGATACTACTAATAATAACATCAACATATCTCTTATTATGAGGTGTTAATTCATAATTCTTAGTTTTTTCTTATTCCTGTTGGAATTTGATTGGTCTGTTAGGTCACTAAAAAACTGCAGTTAGGTATGCTGGGGTTTTTTGCCTCATTTCACCTTAATATTTTATCTCATTTCTGACATTTTCATCTTCTTAATTGAGAAGGCTCTGTTCTTATTTTTAGGTTTGCTTGAAAAGCCAAAATCATTTATTTTCAAAAATTGTTGTTTTAAATAAGGCTTATAAGGCTCTAAACTTATTCTAAATAAAACTTTATTTAAATCTTGCATATTTTAGTTTTTCTTATACTTTGCTTCAACTTTAAATATTTTTAAATTTTTGAATATAATTTATTATATCTTTCTAAATGTCTAAACTTTTAATACAATTGATTAATTTGCCAAAGAGTCAGGCTGTAGAATTTATGAAGTCAGGTCAATATGGTCTGTAGACTTGGAGTAAGAGTACGCTTTCTAGTTCTCTGGTATAAAATTCTCCCTTCCTCCCTCCAGCTTTGTTCTTGGGTTTCGCTCATAATACCCTCATGGCTGTTGTCTTCATTAATTCCATCATGATTATTAGTTTGTCAAATTTCAAATTTGCCTTTGCATTTGCCAGTTTTTCCTGTGTATGGCTAATAGGTCTTCTTCACCCTATTGGTGGTGATATGCGGTCATGATTTTTTATTTGGTATTTGTCAACTAACCTTCTTTGCATCAATTCACTTCTTAGGTTACAGTTTGTCTGACATTAATAACTCCTTTCCAGGTTTTTAATTTTGTGGTGTTGATTTTTTTTTCTATATGCATATTTTCAATTTGTCAGGGTAATTTTAGCTTGGATTTTGATTCTTAACCAAGTTAGAAAATTCTAGTGTTTTGTTGTCAGCCTAACCTATCACATTTATTATAATTGTTGATCTATTTGGTCTTATTTTTACCACTTTTTTCATATTTTCTGTTCATATTTCTTTCCTTTGGTATTTTTATTTCTCCTACTTTCTTTTAAATTAGTAAAAATTTTAAAATGGCAACCTATATTTTTTATATGCTTAGAAGCTCTTACTATTATTTCAGTAAGTACTCTGAATTAAAAAATGAAGCACATGTAGTTGGGTATATTTTCTATTATATTACAATATGATGTGATATTTCTCTACTTCCCTTGTACATAATATGGAGCCTATCATACTACTTCTATTCAGTAATCATTTCACCCTCTCCCCTTGTTATCATCAACTAGAATTATAACTTTATACTTTAAAATACATAAATCAGCCTATCGTTTTATAATCAATAGATCATTACATTTTATAACCTTTGCTAAATTTTGAGTTCACATCTTTGCTTGATGACACTGTATAATTATTCTTTAACTATTCTTTAGGTATCTGTGGTGAGCACTCTTAGTGGGGTATGTGTTTGAAATGTTTTCATTTTTAAAAATAATTTACCTGGGTATAAAATTCTAGTTCACACTTTTATGCTCGACATAAAATATCTTTAATATTTTATGATATTATTTATAGTTATCTTGTATGCTAATCAGACTTCAAACTTTGATGTAAACATTTTCTTTATCTTGGAAAATTTTAGGTATATCTGTTTAAAAATAGTTTTCTCACTATTTCTTCTTTTTTTGCTGAAATTGTAGGTATAGAAGCATAATAAACAAATTTCTTTGAACATGATAATTCCCACATTCTAATTTACTATCTTCCAGTAACAACTCCCAAAGCTGTAGAATTTTGTGGGTTGTTAATATATTTTAAAAGGAAACCAGCTTACCTTGATGAGGTAAGTTTGATCATTCTAGTTAAAAAATTGGAAATAGGCTTATTTCTGGGTGGAATTTTCCAAATGTTTGATGTGCTCATGATTAAATCTGCATGAGAAAAATCACCTGGGGGACATTTTAAGTTTTGACCTTGTAATGTAAAGTCCACATGCAAAATTTAAGAGTTGACCTTGGAGAATTTTATCCTTTCCTATTTAGGAAAAAATTTATTGAATATTGGTGTTCTATAAAGAAATCACTTAAAATTTATATATTTTTTAAAGCTACAAATAGCTTTATAGAAAAGAATGTATAAATGTACCTACAACTGGTTGTCTGCCATCTTAATTTGGTGGAATTTTAGAAGGGTCACCTCAAAGAAAAACAACCATGTTAAAAAATAGGCTTGAGACTTCAGCCCAATATTTAACTTATTAGGAACCTACTGTAAGCAATTACAGGACTAAGGGGAAAAGTAAAGTTGGATGGATCCCACCGCATATCATGGGTTAGGATCCACAGGCTTGGAATGAGGTAATCAGCCAGCTAAGGAGAACAGCTTCACGGGGTGATGCTAATGGACCCTGAAGTGCTAGCTGCTGTTTTTATGGATGGCTACTCTGACCACTTAATTAGGTTAGATAAAGCCAGGAACTCTAGTTCTTAAAAGGGAGCGTATGTCATTTGCCTATTTTTATCCCACATGATTGACCCGGATTATAAGGAGTTTTCAAATGGCACTAGTCAGCAAACTCTATAATTACCGGATTTGAGGAATCGCTTTTAAAATAAAAATGTGGCAGAACCAAAATATGTATATTAGTGGTTATATTTTCAGTTACAGATTCTCACACATATCAAAAAGCATGCTAATGAGGTATAGTTTGTTATATGTGCATAGGTAGTCTTAGTACTTTTACTAAGTTATGTTTGTTGTATTATTTAAATTAATAGTTTGCATTTTACATCTCTTTATAAGCTTTGTATCTGGCTAATTTGCTGAGTTTCCATAGTGTATTTTCTTGAAAATTAAAATTGTTTCTGAGAAATACTTGGTGAGTATCCTCCAAGAGATGTTGCAATCCAGGCTTAGTCCACCATCTTAATTCCTTTTTTAGATGTTCTTCTCCTCTGGCAATTCCTCACACATGAGAATCAAAGCAAAGTCATAATTATAGAGTTTTAAAACTGAGAACCCAAAGGTCATTGACTTAATATTTATATATTCTGATTGTCATCACTACCAACCATTTAAAACCCAATAGTCTCATTAATTTCCGTAATAATTATTCTGGGTTTTTTTTTTTTTTTTGGTATCATTGCTCCTCAGGCTTGTGGATACCATAAACAGGAGGAACCTCTAGTTGTGTAAAACCATTTCCTTAGTTCTTAGTTATGTGACACCATCTTTCTTCTCTCAGGATCTCAAATTAAAATGTGACGACTTAGAAAAGAACGGCTCCCAAGCCAGGGCAAAATGACATTCAGATGTCCGATGCGCATCCCATCAATGGCTCTCATTGTCCCTCCAGTTACAACTTTCATGACTTCTTCTCTTGAAATTGATATTCCGACAGCCTATTAGAACTGTGAAACTGGCTAATTTTCTTTTCTCATTGTTATATCCAACAGGAATGGATTTATCTCTTAACCATATGCTTCTTGTATCTTGGCCTGGTAAATGTCCACTTCTAAGACTTGACAAAGAGGACTTTGCTGTCTCTTGTGGATTGCTTTCTTCTTGGTTCTTTTATATTTTCTTTGAAATTTCTATAATTCATTATTCTTACATGGTTTCTTCTTGCTCCACATTTTGTTGTGTAAGCATTATGTCTCATGGTACATAGTAGATGCCCAGTGATTTTGTATTGGGTTCATGAGTGCCAACCATGATAATTACATATGAAAACACTTGATGGTATTTTTCTGAAGTAAGGATTAAAGAGTAAAGCTATCATAATGCAATGATAAAGATCTGAAGATTTGGAGATAAACATACTTGAGACTTAGGTTTTGGGTAACTGCGGTATCTCTTAAATCAATGAAGCATTAGAGTGTTCAAGGTAAATTAAATTTTCAACATAATACAGCTGCTTATGACACGCTATTTTCATGCTTTTTATGCTATTGTGTTCTAATAGGTGAGATATGCTCTAAAACGGATAGGATTTTTTGCAGGTTTTCTTTTTTTTTGTAATTTTTGTGGCTTGATTTGGAAAGCTGGTAGATGATAGGTGCTATGTTTTGGATTTAGTGTCCCTCAAAAGCCTCATGTGTTTGGAACTGGGTGTGATTCGGAAATAGGGCCTGGCTGGAAGGGGCAGGTGTTTAAGATTTTACCTGGGAAGATTGTCAATTTGTTGAGACTGAGGTTGCCTCAGGCAGAGACTTCAGGTGTCTGTTATTGAGTTCTGGGCCCGGAAGTAAGAGAGGAGCACGTGGTCCGCGGGCAGCAGGCAGCTTGAAGTCCTGCTGCTTCGTTGCAGCTCCTTCCTGGGAAACTTCCCTGCCTTGCTCCTGCTTGACGTGGCTTCTGTCTGCAGTGGGATAAGCAGCTTCTCAAACGCTCTCTGCAGTCTTCCTGCACGATTGATTACCTGCTGCCTCTTGAATGGACTCTGTGTGGAGAGACCTTCGAAACTGTGAGCTAAACAAAGTTTTCTTCCCTTGAAATGTATATATTGGGTGTTTTATCGCAGCAACAAAGTAAAGAGTAGCTATTAATGAAGGAAGGTCTTTAGTCAAATGTAAGAATGGACCTTTGGTTGATGAAATGAGGAGCATAATAGGTATAGCAGTTATTTGAGTGGGGAGAAATCAAGAAGTTAACTTGGAAAATGGCAAATTTTAAGCAGTAACAAGACTTGGGATACTTGAGTCTAGAGGTCAAGTAAATCAAGAAGTAAGGTCACACCACTGTTAGAAACGTCCAATCATTTCTGTATCATTTGGATTCAATACTAGTGATCAGGTAAAATTTTGAAAATGGTAGTAGAAAAAACAAGGATTTTATTTGTTGCAAATTAACTTCAGGAATACACTAATTTCAGGCTTTCTCATGTAAATTCCTTGATGGCAAGAACTTATTTTTTATTTAATTAGGTCTTGTTTATTTTATCAGGACTGATTTTTATTAGCATTAGTTTTTATTAGGCTGTGCAAAGCACAACAAAATCAAGGCTTGATAAATATTCTATCATTGATGTGCTTATCCAAAAGTTCACCCATCAAAAATAATTTGTTAATTACTACTGAAGTAATTTATGTTATTTTCTGACTCAGAAGTCTTGAGTGTTTCCAATAAATTTATTTATAGATGTGAAAATTCTTTGCTATTGATTGCATTCAAGTCAAAGGTACAAGATGGGTTGACCTAAATTAATTACAGAAAACTAAAAAAGTCAATGGGGCTCTAAAAATTCTCTTGCTTCTCTTTCAAGTTTCTGATTTTTAAAGTACTACACCACCTGTAATTTCCTTCATTCTTAATCCTACTGACTGAAAAAAAGGGGGGAGCAATATTCCACAATCCCAAATGGAATGCTGCTCTGAAGAGATCTGGGTCAGCATGAAGGCAGAAGTACAAATTAGATCTCTGGCCTAGAACGTTTCCCTGACTTCTCGATCCAAGTATCCCAAGTCTTGTTAGAGTTGTCCACTTCCACCTCTGATACTGCTTGACATTCGCCATCTTCAAAGTGAACTTCCTGATTTTCCCCTGCTCAAATAACTGCTTTACCTATTGTCTTCCTTATTTTATCCATGAAAGATCCAGTCTTACACTTGGCTAAAGCCCTTAGACTTTCGCAACTGTTTATATTCAGACTCGTCTTGAAACCATTCACAAACCGTACAGTTCTTGCCTTAAAATTAAATGAGGATGTGGCAATTGGTTACCCCTCCTGAACCAACGTTCTTACTCAGTCCATGACCACTTCTCCTTGGGATTGTAGCAGTGGCTTCCTAACTGCTCTCTTTACTTTCATCCTTTTCCTCTAATATCTGTTCTTGACACAGCATCGCAAATATACTATTTTAAAAGTGAAGTCAAGTAAGGTCACACTACTGTTAGAAACCTCCAATCATTTTCCATATCATTCAGAGTAAAAATAAGTGTCCTCGCTGTATTGTACCAGCCGTCTCTGGACTTCTTATTTTCAGAAATGGCACTCCTGCTCCTCCTTCAAGACTTCTTTTTTCTGTTCACTGTCATTTCCTTCAGGTCTCACAAGCCACAGCAGTGTTGGCGTTGGGTTTGGTTGTTGCTGTTGTTTTTCTCACCAGTCGTCTATAACAACCACACCTGTCCTCCATTACTCCCTGCCACCTCTATACTACTTCTTTTCATTTCACTGATTCTCTGTCGCACAATATATTTTCAAAGCTTTTGTTTTCTGTTTCCTTTTTCTAGAATATGAATTGTAGATGGCAATAATCACCTTGTTTTATTTAGTTCTCTGTTCTCCCACATAGATCAATATCAGGTACATAGATGCCCAGTAACATTTGTTAACCAAAAGAAGGTAGTAGGAAGTGTTTAACAACAAGTCACAACACTGATATTAACTCACTTTACCCACAGTTTGCACACGATGCGATAGTGGGTCCAGAATTGTTAGTCCATAGAAACCTACAACTTCAAAAGCCTTCTTAGAAATCTTACGGATGCAGTCAACCACCGGCCCACAAATCTAGAAATGCATAGAATAATCCTACAAATCTAGAAATGCGTAGGTAAGCAATACTTTACATTACCAGAGGGCAGGTGTGCAGCGAGTCTCAGGTAAGATCTAGATGTAGTGTATGGGGTGAGAAAGCTGCCAAGATCACCTTTCTTTTACCCACAGTGAGTCATGATACATGAAGACTTCACTTGTGCCTCTTTCTTTCTTTCATCCATATTCTTTCCTTACAGTCGACTAGCTTTTTCTGTCCCTTTGTCCACGTTGAAAACTGAAATTTCCCCAACATACCTTTTATTTATACCCCCAACAACCTCCCACCCCCATGCTACTTCAAAGAAAATCAAATTGGTAAGACCCTAGAAGCCCCAAGTAAACCCTATTCAAACAAGACAGCCGTTGCCTCCTGAGAAGGGGAGTTTATTTTAAACTGGTAATTTTGAGATACTCACAAAGCTGTCTACTGCAAACAGGAGAAGAAATTTGCCCAAAGCAATCCATGCATAAAGGCAGAGAAAAAAATATACTTGAATGAGGGTGTATTCTGTTTCAAAATGTGGGCTTCTTGAGTACCTTCAGACCCACTCTAGTGACTTACCCAGAAATCTTCATTTCTTTGATGACAATAAGGAAGAAAAGTAGCTAGGTTAAAAAATATAGAAAATAAAGGATGAAGTGCTATGAAGAGTTTCAGGGAAGAAAACGAAAACCCGGATATAGGAAGAGAGCTTAGTATTTTAAGAATCCAATCCCAAGTATCGCGCCCTTGGAAATATCACTGCAGCAGCCAGTTTGCTCTGAGTTCTTACAGCATTGATCCTGGAGAGGCTGGGAGACAGAGAAGTGTGTGCCTTTTGTGTGGACGCAGACAGTGTGCCCGCTGTATCATCAAGGGCGTTGATCTGGCCAGATTCTGCCACTGGGGAGCACTGGTCTGCTCTGTGAAATATTTATTTTATCAGATTTATTTTAACTTGATTTCTTTCTGAAACATAAGTGGAAGCATCTCGGTGCTGCTAGTGGTTTATTTTTTAAAAGCTGTAATTTACTTTACTTCCTACCCACTGTTAATTTCGCCCCATTGCGTCCTTGCGCCGAGTTCCTGAACACATGCCTTCGCTGGGGAAGGTTCCACGTAGAGACAGAGGGTACATTGTGCTTTAATGTCGGAGAGGTGGATGGGTTGACACCATATGATGGAGAGAGCATCACCCTTTTACTAAGAGATGTAATAGCAGAAACAGTCTTCACTGTGGAAACTGCCATAATAGCTGCTATGCTCATTTTTTATTGATGATGGATAAAAATTCTCATAATACTGTAGCACAGTAACTCGCTCGAATATGGCTTGAGGCTGCCCCTGGGGCAGACTGTATTTATGCCTCCACTATTTGTAATGATAATGCTAATAATAAGGACGATGGTAATGACAAATATCAATACTTTATGAATTACAGTGGAAACTCGAAATTTTTGCTCTTTATCCGTGGTCCTAGCCTCTGAATCTTCTTTTGAGAATTCAGTGCAGGAAAAGCCATCGTAACCTTCACTGTTGTTCTGGCTGCTAATAAACCTGTGCTAGCAATTGGGAACAGAAAGTGAAATCTGTCTAGTGTGTGGTTTGCTTGTTTTGCAGTTATTATCATAGGCTTTTAAAAATTATTAATTTATAAAGAGCCCTGAGCCTTACAGAATACAAGCAACTGAACAGGCACAGAAAATTAGAGTTACATAAATCGCTATTAAATTAGCAGCATAAACCACACTGACCCTACAGTAGCAACTCCTGTTGCAGTAGTTTCAGGAGGCAGGGCTCAATCAGGAATTTTTTTAAAGCTAAGTAAGAAATAACTAAATTTGTGAAAATATTTATAGAGTGTCAACTGAAGATTCGGAAAATTGTAAAAAGAGTGTAATGTATGAAATTCTTAATGAGTTGATGTTTGATAACTTTAGAAGGATTCGTGACAGAAGCAAATTACAATCAATGTGAGCAAAGAAAATTTACAATTAACAATCGCGCTTTTTATGAATTGTACCTGAAATCTCCTCCTGTTTTCAGTCCCTGGGGAATTTTATCACTGGGCTGGTTGTATGAATGATATTAAGGATGTTGTTCAATATACTGTGTGTAATGTGACATTGTCAGGCCTAATGGAAAAAACTCTCATCTGATGTTACTATTAAAAACAAAGGCTGGAAGAGTGACTCAGCAGTTAAAGGGTTTTGCCTAATAAGCACTAAACACCTGAGTTTGAAACTAGCCTGGGCTCCATAGTAAGTCAAGGCCAGCCTGGGCTCCAGAGTGAGTTGAGGACCAGCCTGGGCTACAGAACGGGGACCCTGTCTCAAAAAAGGCCCCACTCTGAATGATACACCATGGGAATTGTGGGATTGGCCCATTCCCTTCTTTTCACAGTGGCTGTGAGGGGACAAAATTCTAATGTATAGCCTTATTGGAGCAATATACGTAAGTCTTTACAGGTCAATTTTTTTTCATCTTTTCTAAACTCATTTTATATTTTTGCCTCGTGTTTTATTAGCTTTATACATCTGCTGTACTGCCTTAAATCCTTAGTGGAAAGAATGTGAGTTGAGAAAAAGAAAAAAAGATGAAGAAAGTTGAAATTTGTAAACTCAGACATAAACGTATTTGTAATAAATTATAAAATCCAGTTATCCCATAATTATTAAAAAATAGCAAAATTCACCTCAGCGACCTATGTCCCTCATGCAAAATAGCTTTGATAAGTAGACACAAGTTTATCATTTCTGTCATGTTCAACAACTAATCCATGTTAATCCACATGGAATATCATCTCACAAATTGACACTGTGGAATCCTTGTTAGGTTTCTTAATTCTTGTTTATATATATATATATATATATATATATATAATGCTGATTAGTAGCATATGCCTTGAAGGCTGATTGTGAGAATTAAAGAGAGTATGTACAGAAAGCAAGACTTTATTGCACCTCAGAGTTCCTACCTGTAAAATGGGTATTAACTAGTAGCTGTGTCATATAACCAGGCATATAAGACATGTTTAGCAATATTTCAAATGGTTATTGCTTTTAATAATAAATTAAATAATTTTTAATTAAAATACTTTATTCTAGATTAATTCTCCCAATGTTAGAAATGTTTAAATAAACCCAGTACCAGAGCAGCCTTCTTAAATGGGCCTACAATTTTTTTTTAATTGCATGGTCTTCTACCTTCTCCATGAGAGTCTTAGTTCATACTGGTGATCAATACTATAATATTGGCTGGCTGCTGTAGAGAAGTGGCTCTCAAACAGGGATAATTTTGGTCCCCTCCCCAGAGGACATTTAGCAATGTTTGGTTCACGTTTAGTTGTCACAATAAAGGTGATATGTGCTACTGGTATCTCATGGGTAGAGGTTGAATAAACATGCTGCTATTCACAGGACAACTCCCCACAATAAAGAACATTCTGGCTTAGTTCATCAACAGTGCCACAACTGAAAAATTCTAGTAGAGTTTCAGGTCAGAAAAAGAGAATTCCAGAAGTAAATATCATAAAGCTGGTGAAACTTGAAATCTTTCTCAGTAGGCATTACTGTTTCTTTTTTAAAATTTCTTATTTATTTTGGCTAGAGGCTTCACAAATACAATAAGGAAAACACAGAGAAGGACCCGCTAGTACGGGTCAGAACTCTGAGACAGGAAGATCGCAAGCTCAAGCTCAGTCTTGACAATTTGAAACTTAGACCCAGTCACAAACTGAAAAATGAAAAAATATGTACTGGGAATGTATTTCAGCTTAAACCCTAGTACCACAAGGGAGAAAAGAAAGACACAGAGCAGAAGCAGAGAAAGGAGGTAAGGAAGGAAAAAAGGAAGGAAGGAGAGAGAAGAATAAAGGAAAGAAATGGAAGGAAGGAGAGAAGGAAGGAAGGAAGGAAGGAAGGAAGGAAGGAAGGAAGGAAGGAAGGAAGGAGGGAGTGGTTTAAATGTCTTGGAAACTACCATTGTTCACTGACTCCTGGATTCACAAACAATTATTTTTTTTGAAAATCTACCCGGGGCAAGAGAGTATAGAGAGACTGGCTAATGGGGGCAAAGTCATAGCCAGGTGCATCACAGAAGAAGTAAGTCTTGGTATTCTATTACACCTTTGATTACAGTTGACAGTATTGTGTTACATAATGCAAAATAGCTAGAAACAAGGGTTTTGAATGTTCTTGTAAGAAAGTGATAAATATTTGACATAAAGATCCTGAATTATTAGAATATATATAATTTCATTGAAACATCACATTCCATGAAAGTGTATTGTATTATTGCATTGAATATTAAAAAGTCACTTGTAAGCAAGTGTAGAATCTCAGAAGGATCCGTCCAGGGTCACGTCTACCATGCATATTACTTTGTTGGGAATGAAAATTACACACAGTATCAATACGTGTGACTATTTGTCATGTTTTGTCAATATGAATGGATTAAGAAACATCTAGCTGACCTATGGCAGAGTTTTGGGTGTGTCTGTGGGTGACTGTAGGTCAGCAAATTGGGAAAAAAAGACCTGCCTTGTATGTGAGTGATGTCAACCAGTAACAGACCTGCAGAATAAGTGAAATAAAAGGGAAAGAAGATGCAGTGGTATCTTCTGGGAGGGCTTCTGTCTGTGCCATTGGTTCTAGGAATCGATCTCCAGGATATCCTGCTCCACACTGAGGTTCTAAATTTTTTCATTGTAGTTGGGGTAACATTCTTGACTCCCTCATTCTGTGGCTTCTACCTTCTCATCTGGAATATACACACTCACACAAACACACACACACACACACATTTCTATTTTGTTTTTCTAAGAATCTAACAGCACCCAGATTAAAAACAGGTAGTGAAAAAATGAACTTAAAGGTACGTGAATTAGATGAGTATCGGGGTAGATAGAAACCAAACATAATATCTCTTGGGAAAGGCAATTTGAAGAGCAACTTGTTGGAAAATACTATTTCTATAAAAAATCATATAAAGAAAATAGCACATTACCCAGCAGAATTGTGTTAGGTTTTCTTCAAAGATAGGCTGTGGCTGTGAATTAACCGAATAGGAGCTTGTGATTTTGTCTTGTAGGAGTTCAGGTGGTCTAGAGGAAGGTGATTCTGAAACCAGTCAAATCTCACAAAGCAAGGGAAGAGAGATACATAAAATTAGTCCTTTCTGGTGGTCCAGACGGAGAACAGGACATAAGACATATGAATGTACTCAAGTATTCAATATTCACTCGAGAACTAAAATATGTTATTTCAATCAAGACGAAGCTGTGAGCAGGGTCCCACCTACAAAGGTCCATGACTTACTCCTCCTCTGCCATCTTTTCATTCTCATGTCTATGAGATGACAACTCCCATGTCAGATAGTGTCCCTTTGCTAAGACTCAAAAAGGAAGAGGGCACAAAAAATGAGTTTGAATTTAAATCTGTTCCCTCATACCAAGAGAGCAGTGGTGTTCCTAGAAGCCACACGTTCACTTCCATGATTTTTGCTCCTTGACCACCTCTAGGCTGTATCCTTGCTGCCACGTCGCCCAATTCTGTACTAACAGCCAGATGTGGGAGGAAATGAATGGGCCATGCTGGGCTCCTGCTTCCTCCATAAGAGCAGGGCTCTGATCAAATGGAAGCAGGAATAAGAAGGATTAAGTGAATAATTAGACTTGTCTGCTTCATATACCGTATATTACTAAAAGATAATAAGAAATGTGGACTGGGGAAATACATACCAAATTTATGAAAGTGTGTATCTCTGGGGAGGAAAAAAGGAATATAATTAAAGAGTACAATGATTTTTCCTTTTGTATTGTATTTATACGGTCAGATGGAAAGAAAATCTGAAGCACATGTGACAAGATATTAAAGTTTTTATACTTGGGTGTTTGGCACATAACATATATTTTAAAAATCATTTTTCTGCAATTTTTCAAAATTAGGGAAAAATCTTTGAAGGTATTTTGCTAACCTTCAAATGCTGGGGCCAGTGGTAAGTATTCTTTTACCGTGTGAAAAAGAGACACATGAAAGTATCTGCTCAAATAATGAGAGAAGGGAGGACTGAGATGAAAGTCCCCAGGGAGCTCCATTCCCACTGGCCTCTGAGTTGGACAATTCTTGGAAGTTCTGACTCCCCTTCCACATTGCACACAGAGTTGCCCCAGTGCACACTCTGAAACAATTAAAGTAGGATTTAAGCAGAACCATGGGGAAAAAATCTTTAAGTATTCATGATTCATCTTGTTCTCACTGAAAGGCAGCATAAAAGCTTACACCTACAATGTTTCCAAATAGCTGATTGTCCTAACGTTTTCTTTTATAAGAGACAGGTCACACAGGAAACCCACGTAAGAGATGCTTTTATGTAAGGCATTTTATTCCCCTCCCCACCAAAAAAAAGTCACGAATTATTTTCCAAAGCTGATGGTTTCAGAGTGCTCATTTTCATGAAAGTCAAAGTCACCCCCGCATGGTAATGAATTCCTTTTGGATGCAATTCAGACATTCCAAGGTTACCAGCTGAGGTTTTTCAGAAAGAATTATACTCGTCTGACAAGAGATATCTGGGGGAAGTTGAGGGACAAAAAGTTAAGAAAGCAGAAGACGGGGTGAAGGGACACCCTAGTACTGGCCATTTAATGAGTCCTGAAAAGTCTCATGCTGAAGCAAAGACTGACAAAGCCACTTTAGGATAGGATTTAATTTATGCAAATGAAGAATTCGGAGAAAGACGAAAAAGGAAGACTTGCTGGTTTATTTTCAATTTTCCCTGCTGCAAACTCATGTACCCATGACCTAAAGTGCTCATATGGAAAGAGGAAGAAGCCGGAGAAATGTCTGTGTCATGGAAACTCTGAAGTTCGTTGGTAGCAGAACCCCCCCACATTCTCTGCCACTGTGTTTTTCTTCTTTCTCTTAATTGTCTTAGAGAATGTGGTATGGATTTCAGTGTGGGAAGGAGGAAATATGACTTTTATTTGTTCTAGCTCCATTAAATATAGAAAAGGAGACAATCAAAAGAAAATGTTCTGCCATAATTAATCCCAGTAACAGGAACAGCAGTAATACTTTTCTTTGAACAAATGTGCACAATATCAGTGTCTCGTTGGAAGGACGCAGCCAAATTACTTTTCTCCTTTTTGATGAGTATTAACCATACTCCAGAGGATGAGAACTGTTGGGACCAAACCAGTTCAAGGTCAAGGAACTAAAGGGGTAATTTAATCCCATTCTGGTTATGCTGACAGTTGTAGTTGTCATTTTTAGAGGTGGCTTTTCACCCAATTTCAAGGACACTAGGACTACCTTGCAAATGAAGCCAAGCTGAAAATTTTTATACTAATGGAAAGAGCAAATCTATTAAGTTTTTTTTTAACTTGTTTTTTGATCACTATTGCTCTTGATGGACATAATCATTTCATGGTGCATTCTTACCTCAGGACTTGAACCTTTCAACTTGGATATCTCAGACCCAAAGACATCATCTTATGTGAGCTTCTTAGCTCTCTGAATGTTCATTTTCTTGCTATTTTTAACGAGTTTTGTCCCTAGGTCATTACAAGAGTTTAAAGATGTGAAAGTCTTATGTGAACTCTAAGATGATAGGAAAAAATTGGTTTAAGTAATAACTATCTTATATTATCAGGAGTAAACTAAAAATGCCTCAGTTTTTCTTACCTTTCACTTATTTGCTTTCTCAGATGTAAGGAAAGCCGGTGTGTCTGTAAGGACAAACACTCTAAGAGAAAGCATCTCAAAGGAAATATTGAGGGCAGAAGCTATCACGAGTGAAATCCTTATGCAGGCAGCCTTTGAAAGGAAGTCAACAGTGTGAAACTAAATGAACCAGCATTTCAGAATGATTTGAAGCTAAAAACTAGAAATTATGATAGCTGACATTTGCCTTGGCTTCTCCAAGAAGTTGTAGAAATGAAATCTGTATTCTTTGGAAGATTCTGATTAAGAGCATGATTTTTTATTAACTTTTAGAAATGCTATAAGGCAAGAATGAATTCTCTGATAGCTGCTCAAATATTTCCTGAACATTATCCCTTTCAAGAGACTGGAGCTGTGATGAATGTGGCTGTCACCCCAGAGATACCATGTGCAGTGTAATAAATGGATTGGTGCCTGGATGTTTAGTCTTTTACGGAAAAGCACCAAACACAAGGATTCCAAGGTGAAGTTACTTTGGTTGTTGCTTATTTTATATCTATAAAGACAGGTGTACAATTTTGAAAATCAAATTACCAAGGTGCTGTGGGCTACCAGCGCTCACACATGAAGAAGCATGTGTATGCTTCAGAACAAGGAAATCTGAGTTCAATGAAGTCTGATTCAATAGGGTGGTAGTAAAATAGTCAATAGTAAAAATAAAGCCATCCAGAAATACCAGCCATTGTCTCCTACGCTATTAACCTGATGTCAGAATAAAGCCGAATACATTTTTTAATCACATGTAAAGGAGCAAAGGACTTCTTCTCAAAAGAAAAATGGTGGACATCTGCTCTTACAAATTATTGACGAGTTCTCCAAAACTATTATATGGTTTAAGTATTTTGTGCCCTGTGTCATATTAAGTATATTTGCAATCATTTTAAGAAGTAACTGGAGAGAGTTAATAAGAGATTATTATAAAAGATACTAAACCTTTAAATAAGATTGTTTCGCAATAGGTAGCTGCTAGAATGTAATGTCTCCAAAGTATTTTTCCTGTTCTCTACTTTTTTGTTATTCTGTAAATATAAATCTCAATTTGTGACAGATGAGTATCTTTTGCTCTGGACATCTGGCAGGCCTATGCTTTAGTTTATTTTGAAGGTCCCAACAATGTTTTTATGTCTGCCACAGGCTTTCCCATGAGTGGTGCCTGATCAATTTCAGTATGGAAATATGGCTGACTTTAGATAGAAGCCTGTCTAGAAGAGCTGGATCCATTGAAAAGAAAACAGCACTTTGTAGCCCAAAATGGCTGTAGGTCCAAGATGAGTTCTTGCAACACTGGAGGGATCCTACAGTGGGTGTCCCGCAGAGATCAAGTCCCATCAACCCACAGAAATGGGTTTTCAAAAACAACTGTTCATACAACACTCTAAGATCTCCTTTGCTTTTTGCATCCCCATTCCAATTTCAAAGCACATGTTGTGAGTGAGGCCAGGGACTTCAGGTTCTACACAAAACCTACGGGGAACAAAAACGATCCCTTAGGTGGTAGGGAGGGAAGTTTATGAAGGTTACAGTGAAATTTTTAAAAAGTCATTGATATAAATTTCCTTAAAAGCAAGAGCAATGTCTTACTCATTTATATATCCCTCATAGAGCTAGCAGTAGTGTGTATATGGTGGGTATAAAAAGGTATTTGTTGTTGCCGTTTATCACCCAGAGAGAGAAAAAAATCCATGGGTATCACAAGATTCTCCACAGGGCATTAAAAACATGAAAAAAACAAGGTCCCAATTCCAGAATTTACCACAGAGGCACCATTTGCTCCAGGCTTCCAATTCACATCACACCAAAAAACATTTTTTTTTTTTCATTTTTACCTAGTGAGGTTGTATATGACTTAAGAGGGTAACTGATAAGACTGGGAGTTGGCATTGTTCAAAATACAAATTTAAATTCAGCCTCAATTTGAGCCGTTGTTTAGCTCTTCTTATACCTTTAAAAAACAATCAGTGTGTGGCTCCATTTCTATAATCTATCTGTCAGTCTACTTATCTGTGTCTACCTAGCTGCCTACCCGCCAAAAAAATTAGCAAAAACAACTCTCCAAATTATTGGTCACAAACATTGGAAAAGATAGGCTTTTTCTGATGCATTTCTGGATGTTTGAACTGCAGTGAAATGAACACATACGACTTACATAATCAGAAAAAGCAACAAACGGGGTACAAGATTCAGCAAAGGTGCGAGTGTGGAGAGTTAATGAAAGGTGACTCCTTAGTTAGAACTGAAATTGCCGGAAGGAAGGTGGTTTCTATTAACAGAGCGGAAGCACCAAGAAAAGGAATGGGGCTGGGGCTGTTGAGATTTGTCCACACAGACAAGACAGAACTTGTGCAGTTAGAGGGCAAGGAAGTAAGTAGACTCAGGGACACAGAAGAAGCCAGTAAGGAAATGTGAAAAGCGGTAGGTGATGGCCTTCATATCTCTACCAGAGTGAGGAGGCCATAAGAAAATCAGGGTGTTGGGAAGGATGGTGGAGGAAAAGTCTGTGCTTTGGTGACTGGTTCTTTTTCTGTGTCCACATGCAGAAGTAGCCAGGATCTCACAGAATGCTTAACTGTAGGAAGTACTCAAGCAATAGCTCTATATGAATGTAGCAGAAACACGTGAGTGTAAAGTATGATTGTAGTTTTATAAGAGTTAATAATGTAAATAAGCATGGAAAACATTCAATAATGTTTTTGACAGCTAGTACACACTAGCCGCTGGACACACAGAGATGAACAAGGTAGATATCCCCGATCTTACATTTTCCCTATAGGTAAAATGGATGTAAATCAACATGTCTAGTAACAGTAATCATGAGTAGTCAAATGCTAGAAAAAAAGTAAGCAAGATTTTGATGGAGATTTTAGAGGAGAAAAAAAATGGCAGCCATTTTGAGGAATGTGCCTTCAAACTGTAGTCTAAATGAGAACAAGTTGCCTTGGGGAAAAGGACGCTGAGACAGAGGCATTTCAATAGGAAGTTCAGTGACTAGGAAGTCACGGAGATGGGAGGAGCTTGGTGAGCTCAGAGAACAGTCAAAATTGCAGTGGCTCTAAAATCCTGTGATTCGATTATTACAACCAAGCATCAGACATGCCTCTGCTCTCGGACAACTCGAGGTACGATGGAAGATGCACACACACATATACACACACAGACACACAGAAACATGATAAGCGCACATTGTTACCAGTGCAGAATGCTACAAATATGTAGCGAAAGAGGAGAATCACTCCTTCACTCCTTTCTGGAACAGGAGGATGTGAATTTTGACATAAATCCCCTGAAGATTTTGTGTGATTTTTGCTGAGAAGATGGTAACACTGAGTAAGAGATATTGTTAGAAAGGCAAATCTTTGTAAGAAACAAGGAAAACATCCCAGGCAATATAAATAGTGGCTCTTCAATCCTATTGGTGCTGCATACATTTTCCCAACTTGAGAAGAAAAAAAGGGAACTTCCAGGAACTATTGACCTGTTGCTTCTCCCTCCTAAGGATCCATAGAGAAATAGTAGGTCCCATTGGTCTTTATTCACGTTGTCTTTCCTGAAGTTTCACTCCTCACTGTTACCTGTAAGGAAATACTAAAAATCGGGAACCCAGGACTGTCTCCTCTCTCAGGACTAAGGGGTGCCTGCAGTTTCTTGGAGTTTCCAGGGTGCAGAACAACTGTGGCCAATGGGATTGTTCTTTCTTACCTGACCTTTCAGTTTGAATGAAGATCGTGGGCCACCCATGGGAAGAGAAGGGGAATACCAAGGAATCAGTAACAGAGCAGGTGGTGGTGATAGTAAGCGTGCCGGAAAACACACCTAGTGTGTAAAGGATAATGGCAAGTTTAAAGGACCATCAGGGTTTTCTGGTGAGGGCTGCTTTGTATGTGTGTGTTTGGAGGATAGGATTATAGTGGAAGTAAGTAAAGGTGAAGAAGTAGATTGAGAACCACGTAGGAAACATCTTACAGGACTGTCTTAGAAATGTTAGGTTTGATCTTGTTGGCATCATCAATTATAGTACTCCAAGGAGAAGACATACATGATTGAATATGTGATTTAGAACAGGCAGCTTTACATACTACTTAGAAAATTATTGTAAAGTATTATGGCAAGAGGTGGGAACACCAATTGGAAGAATGTGACAGTCCCGGAGTCAGGAAAGGATGCATATTAAAGTAAGAGAGTGTCGCTTGAAATAGAGGTGCTAAGACAAAGACTGGAAAGAAGTATAAACGAATAAGTGATAGACTTCAGGGATTAGTTAGAAGAACTATAAGAAAGGGTAAGGGTCACGGATATATTTGGTTTTAATGTGGCTGCCTGAGTAGCTGAGACTGAATATATTATATATACGGTCAATGTGGGAGTGGGATGGCATGGATACACATTTATGCCTGACACTTGTAGAATTCGTAGAAGAAGATGCAAATTTATGCATGAATCCCCAAAAAAGATTTGGCTAGAGCTACCAATAACAACCACTAGTTACAGAAATTAGTCAAACCAAGATAGTTGATGAAATAATTATAGCCTTTGACCCATCTGTTAGCTGTCACTCAGGTCATATGGGAACCTTGAATAATAGAGAAGAACATTTTTTGCCAGAAGGCAGAAACAACCCCCAAGATCCCAGAAGCACAACCCCCTGAATTCTCCAGCTATGCATTTGGCAGAAGCCAAACACCACTGTCCACAGAGAAAATGTATTGTGTCATAGATTCACTATTGCTAGGCCAAAATTCTTTGCCTGGATTTGAAGATTGCATGGTATTTAACATACAGTTAGTATAGGATTTTTTTAATTTTTCCTCAATAATTTCATCAGATTTGCATGTGAACTATTAGATGCCTTCCTACAATCAATCGTATGTTCAGCAAACCTTGACAAAATCCAGTGGCTTACAAGCACAAATTAGGCTATGAATTTGTGTGGACTTGAAAATGGATACACGGATTTTGTCTGATTTTTTTTTTTTTCTTCTCAATGGTTTGGAGTTTCCATAAATGTCAGAAAGTGAGGAAGCATCAAACTGGTATCCTTAAAGTAGTCCCCTTGGTAGTCCAAGAAAGACTCAATGAATTCTTTCGGTCAGTTTCCTGTCCGTGTGTTCTCACAGATCTGCTCTTGATTTCATTCCTTGTTTCATAAGGGAACATTCATAGTTATGTTTCTAAGGCTGTGGCAGATTATTCTTGGTAATAATGGCAAAACCTTTATTTCCTTGAGTGCTGTTATCTTACTAGCAAAGTGTTATGAAAGCAAAAAGTACGTGGAAGTTGGTTCATTTAAAGCTTATGAATTGAGATTTCTTTCTTATAATTGTTTTTTAAATTACAAAATTAATGCAAAATTTAAAAACTCAAGCTATAAAAAGCATAAAAAGACAAGATAGAAACTTTAAACATGACTTTGTAAGTATATCAGCCACTTGTAAATTTATAGATAACACTTATCTCTACTATTGTCTAATATATAACATATATATATATGCTGCCATTATAGAAAACACTGAGCTAGACCAAGTGGTGCAGGCCTATCATTTCAGAAGTCAGGGAAGCTGAGGCAGGAGGATCACAGTTCAAACACAGTCTGAGCAGCCTAGCAACCTAGAGAGGTCCTTTTTCAAGATAAAAATAAAAATGGACAATGGACTGGGAATGGAGCTCAGTGTGAAGGCTCAATCCTTAGTTCCCCAGAAAAGGGGAGGGGGATGAAAAGAGGAAAAGACTGACTAGCCTTCTACATACAGTTTTGTAAACTTGCATTCATAGAGTGCTTTTTAGAAGATTAGTTACTGAGATGATAAGTACACTTTTCTCTCTGACCAGTGCTGCTAAATTGTCTTCCCAGCGGATTGTGCAAATCTACACTCTTAATGGCCATAAATAAGAACACTGGTGCCCTGGTGCCCCTCTATCTAAAATAGGATTCGACACCCACTTTTGGATCTTTATCAGTCCCATGAGTAAAATGTGGTTACATTGTAGTTGGGTGGACATTTGAAACATGGCATTTCATTGGGCTTACTTTTAAATTTTCTGATTCCTTTTGCAGTGAATCATATAATTATGTATTTTGCTAATTTTTCTAATGGTTTTTATCTTTTTAAAAAATTTGTAAGAACTTTTAGTTCACTAAAAAATAACCGCTAATTGTATGTATATTTGTTGCAAACATATCTGCATATATAGTTGTTCTATTGTTATGTTAGCCCCGTTTGCAGCTCAATGTCATATGTGCTTATAACTTTTTTATGTTGCTAGAATTCCTTAGTGTTCTAGGCTTTCTTAGTTTATGTCTTGTTCAGAACACGTTCTCACCATTGCAGTCATAAAAGCAGTGTCTTCGAAGTTTATTTTATATATCTAATTGTTTGGTCCATCTGGAAACGTTTTAGCAATAAAGATTTAGGTAGACGTCCGATTTAATATTTTCCAAAACCAAGCCATTTATAAAATTCTACCCCTGCCCTATGATTTATCGTATGTCAAAAATCCCTTATGGGCCACGATCTATTTATTAGTTTTATTCTGATATTATTTTTTACCTGACTGCTCATGTGCAGAAACTAAATTCTCTTGGTTTTTAGCTGAATAATATATTTAACTAAATCAAGAATTCTCTTTCATTTTTCTTCTTCCTTTTATTATTCTCCAGCATTGTTTCATGTTCATGTTAGCACCAATTTTTTAGCACCAGTTTATGCAGTCACTGAAATTTAAAATCTCGTTGATAACATTATAGAGATTGTATGAAATGTATAGGTTAATTTAGGAGAAACTGATGCTTCTTAAATCCTCACAGTAATTTACCATTACCTAATGTTAATTTGTTAAATTATTCCATTATTTTACCTTCTAAATCATTTTAAGTTTTCTTCACATATATTCACATGTGTCTTAAATTTATTCTTTGTGTTTTATGAGTTTTAGTTTGTGTCATAAGAAAATTCTCTTAAAAATATACTCTACATTGTATTTATATGTAGAAAAGTTAATAATTTGTGTGATTTCAGATTAGCTATAAGCTACCTAGATTTTAATATGCTTTTCTTAGATGATCAATCTTTACAAATGCATGATAAATCGGGCTCCTCCTTTCCAATTTCTGTATTTTTCACTTTGTCTGATTGCACCATTTTCCCCCAGAAAATAAAAATGTGATATGTTTATGATGTTTTTCACCATCTAGAGATGTTAAATGTTTATCTAGGAAAATCTGCCAATCTGTTCTGTAGTAGTTTCTGGGTTTCATGCTTTGCTTCAGAAGAACCGTCTTATCCTTCCAAATACTAAAAAGGCATTCCATATTTTCTTCTAATATTTATAGTTTTCATTTACATTGAGGTCTTTAATCCATCTGGAATTTATTTCTATATAGTGCATGAGATAAAAATCTAACTTTATTTTTTCCAGATGGATCACAAAATTTCCCAGCATCATTTATAAAATTGGTCATTTTTTTCTTCACTGGATTGAAGTGTCACTTCAGTCATATTCAAAATAGATCAGGTTTATTTTTAATCCAGATTTAAAAAACTAAAAAGGAAATGAGTTATAGTAGAGAACAAAGACAGGACAGTTAAGCACAACATAGACAATGAGATAAAGTTATACACACGCTCTTTAATGTACATAGTAAAATACAAAAGTCAGTCATAGCAAAATAACAGAGATATAAATACATCAGAGAAAATATTCTTATATGGTATTCTAGTAAGAAAGATGAAGAAAATGGGCACCTAAATATAATGTTGTAGCACTTAATTATTCAAACATTATTGCATTAATCTCATCATACGGAAAGTTATTTTAAGCCCCCCAAATGTAAACATTTTTGAGCTGCCCAGTTTAACCACAAATCAGAATGTCCCCTAATTACAGCTTTTAAAACTAAGTCTAAAAATAGAATAAAAAGTAACAGCCTTCCTCAAATTCAAGATTTTTTTCCCCCCTATATCTCTGAGGCTGTGCAGCACATTGGAGTAGAGTGAAAGTAGACAGAGGCCTGGGGTTTGCAACTCATCACGCTTTTAACAGATAAATTAGGTAGGAGTTACTGATATGAAATGCCAGATGAAAAGAGTCAGTATTCAGCTCTGAAACCCAGTGGAAATCCTAAAGCATATACGTTTATAACATTAATACAAGTCTTCCCATTGTTTGTAAAAGTTTTTGTTTAATAATGAGTTAACTGTTAATATTGAAATAGGTACTCCCAAATATTGCTTGGCTGTATCTTCACAGCAACACGAGGACTAGGTGAATTCTCGCCCATCAATGGGCAATTTTGTCTAAGAGTCTTCACTGCCTGATAGGAAAGAATGCTATTTATCAATTCAAGTTTTTATCTTATGTTACCACCTGTAGCTTAAACAAAATTGCTAGAATAATGAAAGAACATTTTAAACATGTCATCCAAGACTTATCCAATAACAGAAATACCCCACACAAGACGGTCATGAGGTATATTTCTACATAGCATCATAAAAACATGTAGGAAGGTTGTTTTTTTACATTTTAATGATTTTTTTTTTCAGAAGAAACATTGGATTAAGGTATAATCACACAAACAATGATGGTAATAACAATAGATGCAACAACCACAAATTAACCCCTCTCTTCACTGGTCAGGGGTTGGAGTGTGTTGTGTCTAGGACGTGGGAGTGTGGACAGGGAGAGGGCCTCTACCACATTATTTAGGTTATATGAACTGGTTAGTTTATTCCAAGTAAAACCCAAGTAAGTCCCAGGATGTTAATATATAAAAGACAATGAAAGCTCCAGCCACTTAATAGCAAACACTTGGATGTTTTAAAACATTACAGTGTTGAGCCACCCGCAATAGAAACATACAATTAACTGAATAAATTTTTGCATTTCACTGGGGATACAAGCTGAACTTAGGGTCTTTCAAGTAAACTAAACAAATATAGATTTTTTAAAAAAAGTATAAAAACAGCCAGTCTAAGGGAGTAGGAGTATTGGCAGTTAGGTTAATAAATGTTGCCCTTAGCAAATTTTCCTGGAAAACATTACAAAGCGTGTGTCTATTTTTGCTACCATGTATCACCAAGATGGTCCTGGCTGCTCTTTGACTTCCTGGTCCTCTAAATAAAGCCAGATTTTGGACAAGGTTTTTTTTCTTTCCCAGGCTTTTATAGGAGTGCTAATTCCAAAGTACTTTATTTAAATGCTAGAAACTCATTTACAAAACCAGCCAAGTCTCAGATTTGAAAGCACTTAAAATTATCCTTGCGACAGCCGTAGTACTTTATACTCCATCTATTTTTAGAGTCTCAGTGTTTGTTTTGCTGGAAGAAAAAAATTAGAAACATGAAAAGTATGCCATGAGCAAATCTGCAGTAATAAGCAGCACATACATGTTGTGGAAGAAAGTATTCAATATAAAATAGTCAACATGAAAACAGATTGCACAGAAGCATTTTTATAAATAGCAATTATTTTGCTTTCCATGGCCAAGCATTTTAAATAATATGCTCTTAAAAATTGTCAAGTTCTTTATTCACATAAATATAATTTTATGATCTTAACTCACATAAGATTATTATGAATTGTAATTGTATTCCATTTTTATATGTAATTTTATGATTGCATTGTTAAAATTAAAAGTACAAGGAAGGAAAGAAATAATTGAAAAATATACAACATAGCATAAAACAAGAAAGTACCTATAAAAATCATTAACAAATATTTTGAGCAGGTATTATGTGACACAGAGATTTGTAGATAAAATTTTCCCAAATTGGTAGTCCATAGGTCACATCCACTTAAGGACATCTTTGCCATAATTGCCCTTTGAATTTCTGAGCAGACCAGCCTGGGGAGAATGAGTCTTTGAACCCTTAAAGAAAAGTTTTGAAATTGTTTGCCTCAATAAACTACTAGTACACAACCAAGTAAAATTTTCCATTTTACCTTTTAAAACAAAGTCACTTCACAAGGTTCAGAATCACCTCCAACTGAAAGTACGACGATGTGTAAAGGGTAAAAAAAAAAAAAAAAAAAAAAAATGGTGTTTCAACAGTGGAAAAAAGAAGTCTTAATGCTGGAAGATGAAGCGCCCTGCCTGATCCTACAATACAATGACGTGCTCCCGCTGACGCCATCGTTCAGCAAGGGCCTTGGCACAGGCCGCTACCAGCCTCCAGCCTCTTGTCCCCAGGCCAAAGGCCGGCTCCATGGTGGCACTGCCTAGCTGCTGCAGCTACGTGTGTTGCGGCTGGTAGACATGAGAAACCATGGTTACGGTGAGGGACCTGAAACCCCTTTATTCATACTTGTGAGCTTTCTTGCGTGAGCTCATGTGATTGGTTTGGTCATGTAGAAAACGGTAAAGTGGGGCTCAGGAAAAGCATCAGCGACATCGCATTCAGAGTAGATGTGAGACCGAGCAAGCATTTTATCAGTGTTTCCTGCCTTGCAGCCAGTAGGCACGGAACCAGAATGGCTTGCAGTGAATTTTGTAGTACCCAAGCCAAACGCAACAAAGTTTCTGAAAGAGCGTATGCACCGTGACAGAGCACCACATCAGGCCTGAAAAATGACTTTCCCGGGAAGGCCTGTGCAGCGCTGGATGTGGCTTTCTGAGATCTGGAAGCTGGGTAGCTGTGGTCACTGCTTCCAGCCCCCAGTGAGGTAATTTTAAAGACTCTTTTCCTTCATTTGTTCTGCATTCACGGAATGTGCATTTTTTATTTTTTGATGTCAGAAGGAGATTGCAGGAAAAAATGAGATGAGATAGTTTGACAGTAGAGCCAAAGTTCAAGGCGACTGTATTTTCATCTAACAGCCGTGACGGTTTGCACCGGATCTTCCCAGGACATGTCAGGGCAACCTTGTCTGTAGCTTTTCAACCAGTTCGGCACAAACAAATCATTTTGTAGTTGAACAACGTAGAACATCTGACACTGTGGCAGGAAAGTTGTAGCCACAGCCACTCATCAAAGTTTTTCCATTTCTTTGAAACAAGAAAATTCTTCAGCTTTAGTTTAAGAATACCTTTCCATGCTGTTTCTTTGAAAATTACACTATGTCATGAAAGAAAGTTGTAGAAAGAGCCAGAAAGTCAAGCTAGCTGCACGCTGCTGGGAATAACTTACTACGGTGTAGCATAGGAGATGTCAGAGGTGGGTGGGGAAGCCTGCAAAGGAATAGCCAGGCCTTCCTTGGTCCCTCCCTCCTCGGTCCCCAGCTCACTCTCAGGGGATTGACCCCGGAAGGCTTTGGGGCCTTCTGACTGATCTCTCAAGGAAGCACGCACTGCCAAGGCCAGCACCACTAGGCGGTAGAGATGCAGTAGCACCACGAGGGAATTCTTCACCGTGAAGAACACTAGCATCTGGTTGATCACATTGAAGTGGATCATGAGTATGAGGCGCACGATGAGGAAGGGTCCATCTTGTATGAAGACACTGATTCCGATGTTCCACAAGGCAGAACTGTACTGGCACAAGAAGAGACTGGGAAATCCCCGAGCCCAGGAGGGGCACACGACCTGATGGACTGAACATGCAAGGCAGATTTGTTAACTTACGTCTCTGAAACTTAGCAGGATTGCACAGATGAAATTGGAAAAGCCATTAACGTGGGCGTTTTAATCATAAATGGCAGGAAATGGCTCTTTAACTTGGTTCTGGGTGAAACAGGAGGGACATGGCACCCTCATCTACTCAGTACTTCATTTCCATTCCCTCAAATTGTTTTTCTTAGATTAGCCTGTCCTGGAGGGGGTGAGGATAAGTACAGTAAAAAGGACGAAGGAGGCCATGTTGTTGCATGTATTGGAGTCTAGAATGCAGGATGACAGGCTAAGTCCTCTCCTAGCTGCCTTAAGTCTAGCAATGAGATCCTGGCCAAGTTACTTGACCTTTCTGTGCCTCAGGTTCTACTTTTGAAAACTGGGCAACAGTATCTGTAAAAGAGGAGTTTCTAGCCGTTGCCTTCTTTTATTTCCATTAAGTAACACTCTTGCTTCTCCAGCTTTCATATTCAGTCTCCCTTTGGGGTGAGTGACCTGCTTGACCGATACGTGTGGCAGGTGGAGCTAAGTGTGCATTACCCGGATCATTCTAAATACTCTCCTTAGGATCTATGTATTGATTGGCTCAGTCATGTGTGTAAATTGTGCGGTGAAATTTCAAGTGCTTATATGCAAACTTGAGTTGAATTCATGCCAAACTTATTTTGCTAATGGGGTGGGGCCAGGGGGCAAATAAAATCCAGTGTTATTTTATTTTGCCCTAATTTCTTATGGTGGTTTTCCACTTTACCCAAAAGACTGGATATAATTACTGATTTTCCAGCTGACCTAAAGGAAATCCAATCAACAGATGAACTTTTTTTTCTTGTTTTAATTTCAAAAATGTAAATTTAATTCAGGGTTAAGGGCAGAAAATAATTCTTTGATAATAATGGAGCCTTCCATTTGGAGTTTTCAAACAATGAATGCCTTCATTTACTAAAACTTACAAATATTATGAAACAACTTTGATATGAGTGAGCATAATGTAGTGTTTGTTGGAAAATACAATAGTGATTTAGTCAGAAGTAACATTTGGTCTTTGTTTTTCAAACAGCTGCATAACATTATCACCCCTCAAAGTTTACAAAATTTCTTCCTAAAATAAAATTTTCTTAGCAAAGCAATAAACCACAAGATATGACAGGGTGAAGATCAGCAGAGTGAATGACAACACTAACAATTTTAGGATTAGTAACTGTCTTTCCTGAGATGTTAGGGTCATGAAATGTCTCCCTAAAACTCCCTGCAAAGTATAACTCAGTTATTAAAGGATTGTATCTCATATTTTACCTGTCTTCCAGTTAATCAGCTCTTATTGTACAAGGTAACAAATGAATGTGAGGTACCTCTAAGGTACACTCCAACAAAATTTGCGCTTGTGAAAGTGTGGTTTTCGTGTATATTTGCTTGTAATTATTCATCAGTAATTAGGTTTTTGTTATTTGGTATAGCCACAGACAATCTTTTAGTTTAATCTGGTGACAATTTTGTCTCAGCAGATGATAAGATTTAAAATAATCTCAAAACTTTGAGACAATCAAATTGAACCAGAAAGATACAGAAAAAATGTTAAATATTCCTGTCCCAAGGATTAATTATAATCCTGAAGCTGGCAGGTAGAGATTCCTAACAAAGAAGTTGAGTCAAAAACATTGTAATTACGAAATATCAGAATTTCTCCAGAGTAATGTGGCACCTAGGAGAATTCTCACATTCAGTTCTTGGACACCAAAAATTTATGATACGACTCTAGGTCAACACCATTCAATCAAACTTTCTATTACAGGAAAAATATTCTACACCTTTACTATCCAGTATGATAGCCCTATCTGGCAATTGAGTACCTGAATCATAACTTGTATGACTGAAGAAATGAACATTTAGTTTTATTTTACTTTAATTAACTAGTATATGAAAAGCCACTTGTGACTTGTGGGTATCCTATTGGACAGTGCAGCTATAGCATATGACTAATATGAAATGCTCAGGAAATAGTTTATGGAGCTATAACAAGAACCTTACCAACTCCAGCTGCGATTGTTACCATCCATTCCTTAGATGAAAAAAAAACCTGAAGCACGGGTATGATCACTAATTCTCAGGAAGTTCTGTGGGAGGTAAGTAGGCCGAGCTACTGTTTGAAGCAAATGTGGGACAGCATGATTACCCACGCATGTACCTTAGGTTCATTTACCAAGCCCTCACCATGATGGATCCACTAGGGACTTGCCTCAATTTCAATCTACTTTCTTCAAGCTGAACTGGAACTAATACTGAGACAGCGAAATGATAATCTGTTCAATTGCTTACTTAGCTTTGGAGTAGTTCATAATCAAGAGTTGTGATTTTCTGTTTCTTTGCACAAATATCAAGACGTTTACCTGCAAGGTCAAGTGGAAACTGCAGCATACTCCAAGTCCATACGGCAAGGATGGCGCAGACCAGCGAAGGGTTATTCCTGAGATGCGGACACAGTTTTAAATTAGTAATGATGAGCATGATCTCATACAGAAGAGGGAAATATTTTCAATCCATATTTTAAAATAGTTTAATAACCCTTTTATGAGTTGGTGAACAATCTTGGTGACATAGTAAATTAATGAAAAAAAATCCATGCATGATCATAATGGAGTAATGACAAAAGGGGAAACATGAAATATCTATGACTTAAAACTCAGCATAGGCATAAATTATGATGACGCTTCTTGGTTCCACATTGCTGTGTTTGGTTTTGGAAAATAATAAAAACATTATGGGAGATAAGTGTAAGGGGAAAAAAGCTAGATACTGACATGGATATTGATAAACCTGATTTCAAGGAAATTCAGGCTAAGAGAGGCTGGTAGTTCTTCCAAGATTTTGGCAGTAATTTAAAAGGCACCTAGGGAGAGCAAGATGATGCTCCAAAATTAAAATATCAGTATGTAAAGAGAGAAAGAAAGGCTGTGTTTAGATGGGGAAAAAAGAGGGGAGATAAATTCAGTAAATATTGACTCCAGATTATTGATTAAAAGGCAAGAAATGTGCGTGTTTCATCTACCACCACATCCTCAGTGCATGAAGCAGTGCCTGGCGAATAACAGGCAGCTAGCTGACATAATAGTATACTTAGTATACTCTGTGTGTGTGCTTGTGTGTGTGTTTGCACTTGTGCATGTGTACACACAAGCATGTGTATTTGTGGTTGGGATTTTTGATTTATTACATGCTAAGGATCAAATTCATGCTTGACACATGCTTTAGTTTTCTCCCCATTTTACTAATATGTATATATGCTATACTTACTGTTTACATTGAACTTGAGTATTTTGTGCATATATATATATATGTGTATATATATATATATATATATATAGTGTCAGAGTCATAAACCATTCCTCTCTTCCTTTTTAGACCTTCCTATATCCTTCTCTCTGCTAATTCTCACTATGCCCCTCCCACTTAGTTCTATGAAATGACTTTATTCTGGATTTTTCATATCAGAGAAATCATTTGATATTTAACCTTCAGTGTCTGACTCAACTCACTGAACATGATGGTCCCAAATTGCGTTCATTTATCTACAAAAGCCTCCAAACTATCTGTCTTTATAGACAAGTAGAGATCCACTGTGTACATATATCCCAATTTTTGTATCCATTGGTCTTTGATGGATGTTTTCGGACCTTCTACATTTTAACTATTGTTAGTTGCTCTGCTATGAACATACACATATCTCTTTTATATCAGGCTTTTCACTCTTTGGAACAATTCCCAGAAGAGGTACCACTGGGTCAAAGGGGATATTTATTTTCAGCCTCTTGAGGAATTTCTATAATGCCCTCTATAGTGGTTGTACCAGATTACAATCCCACCAGCAGTGTAAGAGGGTTCTTTTTTCCCATAACCTTGCCAACATTGATTGCTGTTTGAGCTCTCAATAGGATACCTTTCTCTCTGGAGTAAGATGGTGTCTTAGAAATGTTTTTATTTGCATTACTCTAATGGCTAAGGATGTTGAACATCTTTTTATGTATTTACTGGCCATTTGAACTTATGGCAAAAATGGCTACTTCAGCAAATATACAAATGTTATAGACCTAGGAGAATTATTTGGAACATTAAAATTTGGAAGAATAGAGGTGACAGAATGCAAAGGATATTAAGGAATTACCAAAGTCACATTTGTTTTTAGGCAATACATGAAGAAGTTATGGTCAGCAGCGTAACAATAGATTTTGCTTCCATCTTGTTAAGACACATTTTCAACTGGAGAGGGCCAGCAAACCATGAGAGAAGATTAATTGAAACCAAACTTAATGAGGATGACTGTGAGGGATAACTCTCTGTCAATGCTTCAAGTGTTGGGACCCTGAAAAATGAAACCTCATGACTCCAAGACAATTTGTATATAAGATTGCTCAGCTATCATTATCTGTCTAGGCAGTTAATGGTGGGGACAAATTTGGAGGCAAAAAGATAGTCTCAACTTCCAAAAAGTAACAGAAACATTTCAGAAAGTCCAAAAGATGTGTTCCTATTAGTGCCAAGTTAGCATGTGTAAATGATTCCTGAAATGATTTTCAAGAGCCCTTGTAGAAGAAGACAGAAATTACTAAGAACCACACAGGTTCCTGAGAACAATTGCCCCGATAGGCTTACCTTGTCTTTCTAAAAGTCGCATTGGGATCACCAAACAGATAATACTACAAGGTGAAAGACACTCAGAGTTAAACAGGCCTTCTGAAAATAAAAAGGTCCATCGTGTCCTTATTAACAAAATTAAGAACTATTCTGGTATGAGTACTACTAAGCAGATTTTTCATTGTAAGTGACTCCCAGAAAGGTGTGCTCGAACGGGCCACTGCAGGCTCTGTCTGGGCCTCTGTTCTTCTCATTCAACATGATAGCTTGGACAGAGGCTGCTTGTGTGTCAGTAGGGCAAGAAGCTTAGATAGAAACCCAGTGCCTGGAGAATGCAGTCAGGATTCCAAAAGATGTAACTGAATAATCAAATTTGGATGAAGTAGTATGGAAAGGATTGCATTTTGCAGATGCAGGTATGAAAAAGACGCAAAGATTTTCCTTCAGTATTACCTAATTATGAGTCTCAGTGTGACATGACTTAATGGTATTCCAAAATAAAATGCAATCATAGTTCAATTCACAGAAACAAAAATAATCTAGGTTGAAGTGGAAGCACTTTGGGAAGGAAGACTATACCTTTTCCTCTTTGCAGTATCAATATCTACCCTCAATGAACGTCAGAATTTTTCAACAATATTACCTACAGCTTCCGATCTCAGGCTTTTTTTTTTTTTCAAGAAGCTTATTCCATGTCTAACTCATTGATCAAATGCAATACTCATACCAACTCAACAGGTAGACCAGTAATTAGGATTCCTATAAAACAAAGAGGAAATTGAACTATAGAGTTGACAAAGTTTGTGGAAAGTAATGTGGCGAGAAGAACTGAATTGCTGATTTCAACAGATACCCTTTCCATCACTGTAGTATGCTGTTTTTTATGAATGAAATGGAAACACTTAGCCTTAGTTTATTCTACAATGTTTCTGTCACATCTGTGTTGTGTATCATACTTTAGGAGGGATATGTATAAATTTATATGCAGCAAAAGAGAGATACCATAGGTTGGCAAGGTTATTTTATATGTGGGATATCTCGAGAAACTTAAGAAGATTCCTTCGGAGATTTGCTTTATATGTTTAAAGGTCTAGAAAGAGAAATGAAACTTATCTCTTAGGACTTCAGAGGGCCAGTTTAGGCTCAAAGAATTTTGGTTACATCTGTTAGAATCAATTTTTATCATTTTTATAAGAGAATAAAGTACTTTCTAATCATATTAACTCAAAATACAGTCACTACTTGAGTTATGCAATTTTCCATTAGGATTTTTTTAAATCCTAAAAAACGCACTTTGAGAGCTTGAAGAAAATTTCCCAAAAGAGGCAAAACAGATTTTTCCTAAGATGGTCACTTTTGAAGTGTCTTATAATCTCAATACTACTACAGGTACACAAGGTGTTATAGCATTGTTTGCAAGGAAGTAAAATACAGAGGTAACACATGGGATCAAGTGACAAGTGAACACATTATGAATCCAGGTCGAGCCTTCTCTAGAGACATGGGATGTGGGATGAATCACTTACTAGCTATATCAACATGAGCAAGTACTTTAATGTCTGAATGTAGTTTACTACATCTGAACTAGAAGGATAACACTATTGGATTCTATGTGACGAGTGTATGTGTGCCACTGTAATATGTTAAACATAGACATATTTTGGAAAAACACCTGACAGCGCTAAGTATGAGAGAATGCTGCAAGTTATTTTTTATCACATGTAATCTTGAGATAACATTCTTTAACTATAAAATGCTAATAGTATTAGTACCTGCCTCATAGTGTTCATGACTGAGTAACTCATTAAACTGAAGCCCCTAGAGAACTTCTTAGCACACAGCAAGTGATAAATATTTCCTATAACTATTATTGTTATTGTTATTATTATTATATTAACATGTTCCTTAAATTTGCAATTTCAACCCCTCGGGAAAGAGGAAGAAATTATAGCCTACCCCTAGCCGTAAGAATCTTTAATTCTAAATATACAATAATGACGGTACATGTTTTATACATTTAAATATTATCTATCCACACTTAAAGTATAGAAGACTCTATGTGTTAAGAAAGATATTGGTAAAGTTATAAAAAATAGTTTAGGAACAGAAGACCAGAAAAAATTTAAGACGTGTAAATATGGGCTAGTTTATGAGGCAATGACATGACCCAGGAAGATTAAATATTAAGGTGTAAATAAATCATCAAGTTAAAATGACTCAGTTCATATTTTCAAAGGAATTTTAGAGCAGATTTATCCACTACCACCCCATAGATGTAGTCTGCCTTCAAAGATGTCAGTGGAGAAACATGACAGAAGGTGGATTTACTGAGTAGGATACACGAGGTAGAAGCATTGTTTTTGGTGTCTTGATTTTGCTCATGGGAAAAGGGGAGAAAAAAAAAAGATTGGCATTTGGTGACCCCAGCACATGTGAGCTATGGGGTAAAAATTAAAAATAAAAAGTCGCACTTTTTCAAGTTGCTTACTGATGTCTATTTGAAAGTGTAAATATTCCTATAAAAAGACGTAAACAGAATGTGGCCAGCTTTAAAAAAACATAACACCTTTAAGATAAGGAAAAATATAATAAAGGAGAGAGAAAGAAAAAAATCATGCCGTCAGAAAGAAACATTTCATTAAGCAAAATAGGGAACTAAAAACAGCACACAGGAATATTCTTCTTTTTGTAGTTAAAAAACAATGAAATATCAGTAATGGTGTGAAAACAATTTTTGATTTTAATAATGTGTGTTCAAAAAACACTGAACTGAGTAATTTCCAAAGATGATGTAGATACACAGTGAACAGTTTCTGGCAGTGATTGTTGGATTCAGAATTGTGAAAATATTGGAAGATGGCCATAGCAAATTGCGGAGGTCAGCAAATCTTCCCTCAACAAATATATACTGAAAAATATTGTCAGAAATATCTATTCAGGGAATCTGGAGTTCAGAGGCAAACAACACATTGGGTAACATGTGTTCATGGGAAGCTGGCAGAACGTCGGGTGAGAACAAGACTATGAAGCCCTCTTTTCTGTGTCTGTTATAAACTCAGTTTGACCAAGTGAATGAAATTTGCACTACGTAGAGTAAAACGGGCAAGGAAGACCTGATTTAAGACTATTGCAGTAAGAGAGAGAGGCTGCTTAAGTAAAAGAGAAAGACTGAACTCACCTCTTCTAAAACAGAAGGGGAGAGCGATTCTAGCACTTGAGTGAGCTGGTGAAAGGTTACTGAAGGATCCTAGTATTGAGGATGGTCAACGTGATTCAGTCATCTGTTTGCTAAATGGCATCCCTCCAAGTTACGCTTTTAAGATTCCACAGAGACTTTAAGAAAGAAGCCCTATCTTTTATGACAATTTCTTTTATGATCTACTTTTCCATATATATATATATATATATGTATGTATATATATATATATATATATATATATATATATACATACGTATATATATATATGTGTGTGTGTATACATATATGTAATGCATATTGGTGACAATGAACTTGAGTATTTTTCACACACACATATATAGTGTCAACATGACAATCCCTTTCTGGTGCTCCTATACCCTTCCACTCCCCACTAATTTCCACTATCACACAAATTCAGTTTTATAAAATGCCTCTATTCTGTGTTTTTCTTTACAATTATTGCATTGCTCATTTTTCAGAGAGGCGAGATATCTAAAAAAGACATACTTCGGTTGTAAACTGGCAAAAGGCTGGGAAAATTTACATCTCAAAGAGACAGAGAAAGAATGTATAAGTTAAAATTTTCTGAGGTGCATGCTCTAAGCAGAAGGAAGCCAGGGGCCAATAGTCAATAAAATCTCTGCATAAAGTTCACGTAAGTTGTAAATGTGTTGAGAATATCTTGCTTGGATGTACCAAAGAGGAAATAGTGGATGGGTGATGGAGACCAGATGCTCCTTGTAGCCCAAAGGTGCTGATTTGACTTAGAAAGGAGTAGCACACTGTACACTCAGTGGTGTGGTTAATAAAGAAACAAGCATAGCTGGAAATGTAAGGAGAAATTCAAGGCTTCTACTTTTGAGGTTGCAAATCCAATAGGGGTGAAAATGAACTAATTTTAAATCTAATGGAAAGATACTAAAAATGGGAAAGCTACAGAGAGCTAGATAAATTCTCCCTGACTGGAAAATTACAGGCAAGTATAGAAAGGATCCACAGGCCCTAGTTTAAATTAATAGCTGAAATGCATATGAAAACTTCTTGAACTTTAAGTGTGTGATTGAATCCATACTCCTTATCACTAGAGAAAAAATGATCAGGTCTTACATCATTTGATCATAATGTTTAACCGAACTATGCTAATTTTAGAAGTATGATCATGAAGATCACAAACTAAAATTAAACTAAGAATTAAAAAAAAGTAGACATCAGTGGCTGTCATTCAAAGGACATAGATTCCTCGGTGTCAGAAAATAAAAGCAAGAACAGAAAATGAGGTGGTAATGGGAAAGGGTGAGAAATCCTAATTTTTCAGCAAAGAAACCATATGACATGAGCAAAAAAGATGTCGGACTTGTAACTGGGGGGAGAGTGACAGAAGAGCGGTAGAAGCTGACCCCAGTGGGGCCGATGATTTGCATTTTGCAAAGACATCAAAAGCAGTTAGTATAGGTAGGTTCAAAGGATGAAAGGAAATCATGTTTCATGAATCTAAGGCACATCTAATGGCAGTTGCTCAATAAATAACAAAAATAAATATATAGTAATCTTAAAATAAACAGTAATTGTAGAGTTGGAAACACAGTAACTTAAGTGAAAATGTCCCTAGATGGACAATTTGACTGTATATCTAGGTTTAAGAGGACAGAAGAGTCAGTGACCTGGAATATTGGTCAACAGAAGTTACACGATATGAAGTTCAGGAAGAAAAATACTGAAGAAAAATCAAGAGATTTTGACAGATTAATGGAACCTGGTCAAAGACCAAGAGAAACTTTGAAAACATCAAGAGAATTCATTGAGGGCAAAATAACAACCTAAGGATAAAAATTCCCATGTCATAAGAAACAATGAAAGAAGACAATGGGATGATATAAATGGTGAAAGAAAAGAGACATAGTGTAGGTATAATCATCATATCAAAAGAAAAAGGGGAAATGTGGACATGAGCAAGGAGACAGATGAAGTGGGGGGGCCAGGGTCAACAGAGTATTATCCTTGTGCTCTTGTAGAATTAAATTATTATCAATCTATAATAAAGTATGAGTAATTAAATATACCGTCTTTTCAAGCACACATAGAGCATGCTTTAGGTGAGGTCACATAGTAACTCATGAACAAGTCTCAATAACTTTAAAAAGATGAAAACAATTTAAATTATATTTAATACATATATTCAGTAGAACACTATTCTGTAATTACAAGGATCTAAGTATTGAGCAGACTCCAGAAGTATTCTAGGTGAGCAATAGCCATACAAAATGCTACCTGTTTTATAATGCACATGAAGTTTCTAAAACAGCAAAGTACAGACAGACAGAAAATGTATCAGTTGTTGCCTGGATTAGAGTCAGAGGCAAAGGGGGGATGTGCTGCAAATAGTTACAAAAAATTTCATTGGAGTGATGGAGTATTCTAAATCTGGATTGTAGTTATGGTGACACACGTTCATAAGTTATTAAACATAAGTGTAGCTGTCCGTTTACTACTTCTAAGTATAAAATAATAATAATAGGTTTTTTTTTTTAGTATTTAACTCAGTCAAACTACTAAAAAAAAAAAGGCCAAGCTACAGGATTTCAAAACTTTTGTAAATTCATGAAGACTACATAGATAAATTTCAGTGTGATGCTTAGGGAAAATGATATAAAGGAAGTCTGTTCATGTTCAATGTGCATGCATTTTTGTCACATTTTTTATCCATGAAAGAGAAACCTGATAAATTGAGAGGAAACTAATTTCTGTTAAAATTGGAATATTGAAATATAATACAAGTTGGTGGAAAGCATTCAGAGTAATTTGAAGATAGCTGAAGAAGCTGGGAGATATTAAACCTTTGAAAAATTAGGTGTTCCCTAAATTCTTGCTGATTAAAAATTGTGTTTTAGATGGAACTGTGTGTGCCTTGCTCAACACTTGCTCATTTGCTCCCCACCTCTGCCTCGCATAGTGCCCACCGCATATTAGATGACAAGTTCGTAGCGTCGTGGCTTTCAGGGGTGGGTGTTTTGTTGCTGTTGCTGTGGTTTGCTTAGGTAATTAAACACCTAATAGTCAACATGTATTGGCAAACACAGATCTGTACATGTGTCCTTGGCGTCATGTTGAAATAAGACGAATGAAAAGTTCAGTAAGGTAACTGAGTACTATTTCTCATATTTTTATGTGTAGTCTATGAAATATAACCCTACTCATTCTCTCTTTGGTTGACTGTTCTTTCGCACTTTCCCCAGTATTTAGCAAGTGTACATGAAGTATGATTGAAAAATACTGTGAATGTTTAATTTCTTTAAATTATTACAGTTAAGAGATACGTTGTCATTAAATCCCCATCAAAATATCCCTCCTTGGTTCAAACACACTTACCCTACCATTCTTATTGATTTCCTGAAGCACTTCTGGAAGTCCTCTGTCGTTAGTGCCTTAGTTGCATCATCATGGATGCCTTAACATCTTGAAATGTTTCAAAATGTTTAATCTTTCATGGTTGTGTTGACTTAGGGAAAGAGAAGTCACGCAGTGCTAGGTCTGGTGAGTAAGGAGGATGAGGACACATGATACTCTTTCTCAAAGCCACCTTCCCACTGACTGACTCTTGGAAGCACATCCATCATACCTTTGATCATATCTCATGACAGTCATGAAAGAAGACTTCTGGAATGCCTTTTAAAAAGGCAAAAACAGTGAAATAGATATTTTCAAAAAGCAAGAGGGAATGTTTTAAGAGGAAGTAATGTCAAAGGATCTTTTATAATAATTTAAAAATATTCACCATATATTTTGACCAACCCTGTATTTATGTCTAGATAGTTTTACTTACATTATCATGTGCCTCTTCTCATAAATATCCATTAGTTTTATTTGCCCTGTCATGATTTATTCACGATTTTTGCAACTGCTTTATATTATGATTAGCTTAAAAGTATTTGAAAATACATATTATAATATAAAGCACGATAACTGTAAGACATTAAATCTACAAAGCTAAAATAAACACTTTGAAGACAAGGAATCAATTTAGGTTGATTATTTTTTAAGAGAATGTCACCTTAATAAGCTAAAGAAATAAGTATGAATGAAACAAGAAATGATCATGTAAAGAAAACCTATGGCTATAAATATAATTTGTGCTATAATTGAGATTTTAAATTTACTCAATAAGTCAGTGTATTTTGTTCAGCTTTATGTTTTGTTGTTTGAGAAACACAGCATAAACTGTAGCATTAAAAGCCAGCCTCGTTCCAATTTATTTTTATAGCATAGTGCAAAAACAACCCAAGCTTAAAGTACATTCGAGCACTGAGATTTAAATCCCTAATGGGAAGAAAGTAGTTCCACAAACAGATGTGATCATGGATTCTGAGTTTATTTGCTTGTGGCAAAAATAAAAGTACCAACTCAATAAGTTTTAATTTATAGGCATCTACATCAGAAAGCCTTTGGGCACTTTGAACAAAACTGACTAAAAATAAAATTTAGTAAAATAAAAACTTCATTGGCCCCATTCCCCGTTCCCACCAGGGATTTTTCTGCATCTCCTGGATTTGTAGCTTTGCTATATTTTGGAAGGGAATTTCATAATTGGCTCCACTCCTGAGACTGGAGACTTTGAAAGAAGAAATAGAGATTGTCACCCCGCCCCAGAAGGTTTCCATGTCACCATAGCCCCACCTGGCTTATTGTGAATGCAAATATGCAGAACCTTTTGCTTCTCACTCACAGACAATATTATAAAACATTATAGAAATATTATACATCCATTTCCCTTCTGAAACTTCTTTTATGTATTTATGATGGATATTATGATGTTTGCTAATATGTATTTAAACAAGAGCACTTTCTTTTGTCTTAACATTGGACATAGGATATACAACTGCTTACCCATGCAATATATAAATAAATAAATAACAGAACAAAAGAGACAGGTACAAGATCCTGACCTTGAGCAAGGTGTCTCATTGCAGGGCTCACCTCACGGTTTCTAATTCCAGGGTCTCACTGGTGAATTCCAGTATGTCAGCAGCTGTTCCCACAAACGTGAGGAGAAGTTCTGAGAGTTGGTCTCGAGTGATGGTGCCTCCAATGGGTAGAAGCCATCTTCCGATTATAAGCATTAGCAGGAAAGTCTGATGGAGTCCCAAAATCCAGTACTTCTCACATACTGTAGATAAGTTACTTACAAAAACTTTGGCCTGTTTTAACAGAAATGTCAGACAGACAGAGGATTATGAGGACCCTCCCATCTTTAGAGAGATGCCTTCCCCAGCAGGACTTTTCAACCAAGAATTTGCTTTTGTTGATTTTTCAGGATTTACTCCTTACTTACTAACAAAAGTAATCACACTCATTTTAGCTAAACACTCTGGAAGAAGAGCAGACGTTGTCTTTTGGATGGGGCTACCCCTAGCAAGTAATTTAAATCTCACACTGGCTAGTGAGATGGCACCATATGATATCGAATTAGCTGATTTTATAGAGTTATAAAGATCATTGATCTTTTTATTATATTCTGTCATGTAACACATAGAACATTTTTATAAATTTCATAAAAATCACAGGAAACAATCCTCTTTTTGTCTTCTATTGATTTTGAAAATGACTTTATTAAGTTGGAAAAACTATTAGCATTGTACAATTACCCCCTTTTTAAATTGTTAGTGCCTTAAAACTCTATACTATCTCATCAGGAGGACAATACAGTCATGTCTGATCATCTACTTAACTAAAGATAACAACTATAAATTGTTATTCTTGTTTTGGATGGTGATGTATTATTCAATACTCTATAAGCTAGCAAACATTTTTTTCTGCCCTATATTCTTAGACTCTGAGAAAAATTTACATCATATTAATATATTCTGGATGATTTGCCTTGTTTATTTCCCTTCTAAATACATTTCAAGTATGTTATTGACCCTATAGTCTGTGGTCTTTTAAAGGCTGGAAGGTCTTTATTCACAAAAGGATTTGGTAATAATCCCAACTCATTTACAGAAATGACTTAACTACATGCACAATCTATTTACCTTCTGTCATCAGCTGGTATCACACGCACAAGTATGGTAGACAAAAAGAAAAGATTGGCAGGATGTTAGCCTGGATGTGAATCGAACATCTTTCATTTTTACAATTATTTATATTTCTCCTATTAAACTTTATAAAAGCTTGTCTAACCCATGGAGGAGACATATTGGTATGGTAAATATTAATATTTTAATTGTCAGATGACATCTGAGAGACAGTCTGACTTGTTCAAAGTGACATCCATGGGTAAGTTGTGAGTAAAACCTAAATTAGAACCAAAGATTGTTCTGTTTTGCACCGTACCTTATTTTTGAAAATACGTTTCAATGAAAGCTGTCTTTCCTTTTCTGGCTATGTCCCTTACAACATTTTAAGACAGCTCATGATCAGCTTGCCCAATATCAGACATGTGAAGTAAAAGAAAGCCTTTCTATTGACTAAAACCTTCTTACAGGTTTATTCATAGTTATCTAAAAATGTATAGAGTTGAAGTCCTGGCTGGTTCAGTAAGATAAGAAAGAAGCCAAAGAAATACTGATAGTGAAGGAAGAAATGAAGCTGTCTTCGCTCACAAAGAGAATAATTATCTACATAGAAAATCTCAAAGAATTGACTAAACAGAAACAAAATCTGAGCAAAATAATAAGTCTGTAGCAAAAAAGATTAGCATACAAAAATCAATCGATTTCCTAACACTAGTAAATAAGTATAATTTGAAATTTTTTAGATGTCATTTATATTAACTTCAAAATTGAAACACTTGTCTATATATTTAACAAAAGAGGCTCATTAGAGGAATATATACATATATGTGTGCACACTATATACATTTTCATTTATAGATTCTACATAAAACCATAAAACTGTAAAGAATGGAATCAAGAAATAGTTATTCCACGTTCATGGACAGCAAGACTCAACACGGTCAAGAGTCAGTTCTTTAATCTCTAGATTTGATGCAATATCAAACAAAATATCAGCAATAAGTCTTGAAGCCAGCTTTGTTCTGTAATAATTTTATGAGCTATTGTGAGTCTTGCCGTGCCATGAAAATTTGGAATCGCTTTGGATATTTTGGAAGAGATTGATGACAATGTGTCTTACTGTAGTAAATACTTTTTAAAAATTAAACATTCACTGTATTTTATCACATTATACTTACGTATGTGCATGCATCCGTACATGTCTTTAACAAGAACAGATTTGTGAATGATATAACTAAAATATTGTAATATTTATTTTGATTTGTGTCTTTATCCACCCATCAACTGGCTAGTTTTCCTTAGTGTTTCAGGACATTGTTTTGTGAATTTATGAGCCAGAAAGTTAAAATGACAAATTCTTTAGGGAAGAATAACCTGAGAAGTGTATACCATGTTTTCCTCATCAAGTCCCCTGTTTGCTGAATCCTTTCATAGTGGGAGAAGATCTCACCGTTTCAATAATATCATCCACTCCATAGATGTGTTGATTAAACAGCAGTGATTGATTCAGGTTTTCATTTCTGCTGATATTCTGTGACATTCCTTCAGCCTGAATACTGCAGTCCTAAGAATTGGGGATAAAGAGGCAAAAAATGTTACTGTAACAAGATACTGTTTAAGTTGACCTCAATTTAGCCAAGACATTATGATAAGGCATGCAAAGTTTATGCAGAGTGCATAAACATTTACCAAGATCAGAAAATGAACAAGGTAGAAAACTACTTTTCAATGAAAGTGTGCAGACGGTCACTATATGTGCCTTGATTTTCCATAGGCCCATGAGGATATCAATAATACAAGGTGTTATGGAGAACTATAGAATCTATGTATTAGTCACTGAAGTTCCTTTCTTAAAATATGAAACTACTGTAATGCAAATGAACAGTCAGTGGCAATAGAACATGCATGAATCTGGCTAAAAGATTTATTGTATTTTGTGTTGTATCTATTTTATCTAAAACCATTCAGCTTAAAAATCAAATTTTTCCTTCTTGCTTGTCAAGCACTGTAATGTGCAAAAATAATGTGTTTTGTGTTTCATCAAGTGTCAATTCAGAAGTCAATTTAGGCTTTTGGAAAATTTACAATTGACCTAAAAGGAGTGACATGTTTTCTCCCCTCTTTCTTCATTTTGAATGTCAATTTCTGCAGCACTGTCATGATTTTTGTGTATCCAGATGCTGGGAATCTGAGATACAATAGAACAAAAAATTATGTAAAGGAGGAGAGACAAATGTTCCATAGTACTGGCGTATTTCTGGAAGACACACATACACAGCAACCAACAGCACCACCATTAAAAGCAACAACAAAACTACACAAAGCAGTGATTTGACTCGTTAGGACTCACCTAACCTGTGGGTGTGTGTGTGTGTGTGTGTGTGTGTGTGTGTTTATGTTGCTTACATTCATCATTGTAGAGATGATTTTATGAAGACAATTTGGTATCGATATGACACCTTTTAATAAGTTGTATCTCTAAAACCATTAATGGCTTCAGAAATTTCCTGTAGATCAAACCAGATTGTAACACCAAGACCAGGACATCTTCATTAATTTATTGTGACACTTCATAGACCTCACTAGTGGTTAAGGTCACAGTTGTCAAAATCACCTTGACTCATGCATTCTTCCAGATCCAGGAATTAAGGTACCAATTTGGGCTGCTAGGAAAAATGTCTGTATTAAATAGGTCACATTGTTTTCCTAATGCCAAGCCACAGGTTATAGCACTTAGGATGGAGAATAAATGGAAGCTGTGAAAGGGAATTACTCTTTTCCGTGATGAAAAACTCAGATGCTTTTGATACAAAACCGGTGAAAGGCAGGTGGATTTATGGACTGGGTGTGCATTTGGTTCTAAGCCTCTGCACTGATGTTGATTAGTTGTGTGGCCTTAAGAAAATTATTTCACCTTTCTGAGCCTCAAGGTTCTCTATAAGAAATATAAATGCATCTACTGTACCTAAAGACTCTTTGTGTCTATAAATGAGAAAAATGTTTCTGAACTTAGCCTGAAATATAAAATTCTTTAAAATTCCTATGTGACTAAACAGACGAAATGGATGTACCTTAGAAATTTTTCCTGTCGTTTCTTATTTCTTTAAATGTAATCCCAATTTTTTTTAATCATTCTCAATTTTGCTACTTCTATCTCTGCTTCCCCTGCCCATTTTAATCTCTGGGCATTCATTTTAATTCTCAGTGTCAAATCCATTACTACTAAAAGTTCAATTTCTTTTGTAGTATGAAAATTAGAGAGGTACTGCCCGGGGCTCAAAAATCTCTTTTTATTAGAAAGAGAACTTGGGATCACATGCTATTTGTTGTAATGGGATTTGACCTGTATATCAATTAACTGTGCAAGGCATTTATATTGTAAAAGCATTTGGGAAAATGGTTTGTTATTGTGGGTGATAGTCATGTCATAGAACTGAATGTATAGGGGAAAATTTGATTCATCATAATTTATTTCCATATCCCAGAAAGTGGTAAGAATAAGGAGGTTAAAACAGCACCCTAACTCCTTATGGTATTTTTGTTTTTAAGTCAGGATAGCTTAAACCAACTGATCTACAGTTGCAAAAATATTCTTGCTTACAGGCATAGAGATAGCCAAGGATTTTAGTGTCTTTCAGCAGGAAATTTAAAGAGAAAAAATGTTTTCTTCATTGCTACATTATTGGTATTTGCTGGAGATTTTCTTCGAATAACTGTCCTCAAACCCAAAATTCCCCTCTGTGCCTAAAATCTGGAAGAAACCTTATCCATGTAAGGTTGTGTGTTGGAGTTGAAATGTTTTACAAACTGACAAGTTGTAGCAAAGTAACCTGTATGGGTTGAATTTTCTGAGATTTTGCCTAAATATTTTATCAATGAAGGCAACAAAAGTTTACATTAACCAGAGTCATCCACAAAATAGTCTTCCAACCTCGATGGTAGAGTCCAGGCTAGAGTATGATGGCTTTGTCCACTGGCTTCCCTCAAGCTGTGCAGGAGCACTAACAATAGTAATTGGTTGAACTCAGCCTAAGATCTGCTAAATGTGATCCCAATATTTAGGTATCATTGTCTATGTAGGAAGCAGCTCGATGAAAAAAAGTCTCTATATAAAGATTAGGGACTTTTTCTAGACAGTAAAGTCAATATGATCTAACATGTATAAGTCCACCTTCCTCCAAATCTTTTACCTTAATTTCAGAGTTCTAGAATAGCATTGTTTCGTTAAAATAGCCCTGGAGACCCCAGCAGTGAATCTCCAGTAATTGCGTAGCTTATTTATTTATTATTTATTTTTACATGAATGGGGACTTGATTCCAGGATATTTTTACTGAGCGAAAATCTCCAGCCATTTTTGTTTTCCCATTTGGAGACAAGATCTTACTAAGTGTGTTAGTCACTGAGACTAGGTTTGAACATACGATCCTCCTGCCTCAGCCTCTCAGAGTGCTAATTATAGGTGTGGGCTACCATTCCTGGCTTGCCTAGTCTGTCTTTTAAATAGCTCTTTCAAATTTGAATGTATTGTCATAGCAGAGTACAAATGAGGGATTTTTCCTTTTTTCCTTTACTTCTTAAAAATGTCATTTTATAAGATTTCAGATTATTGAGGATTGCTCATTCTGAACACAACAGAGGTCTACACGCTACAAGGGTTAAAATCCAACTTCCACATTCCGTGCACATTCTCCTATATAGAAAGGTTGGGAAGGGAGTCTGAAGGACAGATTTACTATCTCAGGATGTTAATTATGTGATCTTAAGTCTGAAACAAATGCCATTTTTATATTTTATTTTGACAGATCATAGAATCATTGTCTTTTATAGGTGCCCTCCTGTTTATTCAATTCTTACTGACTGCAGTCCCTTAGAAAACTTCATTACTGAAGTATGTCAGCTCACACTGAGAAGTAGTCTGTTGCCCAGCACCCAAATGTCCTGCCGGCCAAAGGGTAGTACCTGGTGCCTCGGGTACATTTCCAGCAGCCATAATGATGGAACAATGTTAATCAGATATAAGAAAATGGCCGGCGAAAACCTGTGGAAAAGAAAAACGAACACACACACAAAAAAGATTAAATGAAACAAAGAAATGAAGGAAAACGAATGCACCAACCCTGATCACATTGAGTCAAACCTTTTTTATCCTGAGTGTTTATTTCTGTGGAGAGGAAAGTACTCTATGATTCCTGCCATATGGATGCTAGGGAGACGCAGCAACTGTAAAAGGCTGTAGCAGCTGTCATTCTCACTGAATTTCTAATCCAATTAATCGATGTTAATTTTAATATGGTTTAATGGGACACTGCCAATTAGTTTCAGGCACAACGCTGGATATTTTCTATTTAATATGTTTTACAAAAAGCAAATACAGCAATAGCAAATCTCAGAATAGTTTTTTTCAACATTGCAGTTCCAGAAACACTGGCTACATTTTTCAGTCTGGAGTTCTGAGAGCTCAAATAATATCCTGCTGGAACTCAAAAATCAGATCATGAAGATAAGGGATAGGAACAAATCACTGGCTTTGTGTATGCTTGCTACACCAGAAAAACAAAACAAAAAATACAACAGCAGAAGGGTTTTAGACTTTTAAAGGGCGTATCTAAATAGGAATTCATTATATTCTGGATCAAAATTCAGAGAGGAGTCTTCAGGCAAGATTTTGCAAACCAAAACTCTTGGGTTCAAATACCATTTTGCTTCAGACGTCTTAGCTTTTTTCCTAATTCACAAAATGGGTTGAGTCTTGGTCAGTCAACATGGGCTTCTATACTGTAGTCTATTCAGCTTAACCAATAACTTGAATTTTATAGGGGTTCTGGAGACGTGGTGTCCAGGAATAGGATGGCAGTGTGGTGGGAAGGGAGAAGGCCTGGAGAAATCTTCCATTTGGTTTATCGACTGTACCTTTCATATGTGTCCTCAGATAGCTTTTCTTCAATGCCACATGCTAAAAGAGTTATCTCTTTGTGTCTTTTTTAAAGGTCACTAAGTTTATCAAATTAGAACTTTATCCTTATGACTTCATCTTACCTTAATTACCAAATTAATCTCCAAATCTTGTCACATTTGGGATTAAGCCTTCAATCTATGAATCAGGAAGCAGGTGCTGTTCAGCCTAGACCTATCTGATCTCATAAACGTTTTCAGTATACTCTTTGAGAACCAGAGCCTGGCTGAGGAAGGCATTTAATAATAAGTAGATATTATTAGTATCATTATTAGACCATTTGCAATGAAAATGTATCCTTACAAATTTTAAGCAAGGTAAAAAATAATGTGCCTTCCAAATGTATTTCCTTAAATTACATTTGATTTGAAATTGGACTCTTGCATGATAGAAGGTCTGAAAGTCAATATTGATGTCAAATGCATTTTATTCACACACTTTTGGAATACTATTGTACTGTGTGTTTGTGTGCGTGTGTGTGCGTGTATGCACAAGTGAGTGCATGTACAGTACTGGAGATGCCTGTAGGTCTTCTCATTGTTGTGCTGTTGCTGCTGCTGTTTCATTTTTATTTGGTTGTTTTGGTCTTGCTAAGCCCCATAAATTGCCCAGGCTCAAACTTGCAGTCCTCCTGCTTCAGCCTCCCGAAGTGCCAGAGTCAAAGGCTTGTTCCAACATGCCCAACCACCTGTGTATTTTTAAGATGGAATGTTCCCCAAACTGTACTGTAACACAGAGAGAAAAGTAAATAAAGATAAATGGAAAGGGAAACTTTAGGCTGGAATTTTAAAAGGCTATTAACCCTTTCATAATATCTTCTTTCAACTTCTGAAAGAAAATAAGAAATTGTAAGAGAAAAAGAGGTCTTTAAAAAAATCAATATTTAATATAGATACTCCTCTGCTTTTGATTTTCTGCCAAAACCAATTTTGAAACAGAAGGTTATGGGTCAAGATATTATTAAAATCTAACTTGGAAGATGGCTGGGCTGTAGGGAAATATCAAAAGCCCATGTTGAGCAAGCTCTTAAAAAAGAGAGAGAGAAACAATTAACTCTTTGACCTTACATATCAAAGGAAACACCAGGATAAAATATGTCCTAAGTGAACCTGAAGAGGAAGTGAATTCTGGTCAGAGGAGAACTTGAAATACGTAAATTTTGTTTGGACATATCATATGTGGCTGGATAGAAATTTTGAGATTAATTCCTTTAACAATAGCATTACAGCAATAATCCAGGCAAACAATAGACTGCAATATAATAGTTCTTGAAAGAGGTTTAAAAATAAAACAGTAGACCTTAATGTCTCCTATGCATAAGGTTTATTTTTATAATTAGAAGAAATACTATCTATTTCAGTGCCATTTCTTATTCAGGAAACTGGTTGTGCAAACATACACAAAGCTCAAGATTTAAAATGTCCTGTCATCTAGTACAGAAATTCAGAACTATGTGCTGTGATATTCATGGCCTCTATTATCTGATCTTCTGTCTACTTCCCTTTCCTCTTTCGCTACACATCCTATCAAGCTGAGCAGCTCAGGACTCTCAACCAGCTGCCTGTGTGTTTAAAATAAAACAAAAATGTGTAGCTCAGTAGTAGAGTGCTTGGCACGAGCCCCAGGACACACACATGCACATGCGTGCAAATATTGAAAAGTTCTCTCATTCCAATTTCTCTTTAGTACACTTACTTGATGCAAAGGAAAATGAATACAGGAAGAGGAAACCATGCCGAGAGTCCGGGAATTAACTGTATCCTAGTCAGTCCACAGTCTTCTTGAACTAACCGTGGTCTCTATCCAGAGCCACATGCCCTGTATTTTTTTCAGCTTAGCTAACCTGAAAAGAAAGGGTCTGAAGTGGCTTTAGAGCAAGTGTTTCCCATGTTATGAGAGCTTTTTTGGATTGCCTTTGTGACAGAAGGCAAATTGTGGGTCTTAAGTTTATCTATCTATCTATCTATCTATCTATCTATCTATCTATCTATCTACATTCTCCTCACTTCATTTGATATGGTTCCAATCATATCACAGTGTCTTACTAAGCCTTCAAATAATGTTTGTAGGTGATGCTTAAGTGCCTGAATTTGTTAATAATGGACAGACTGAGCCAATGGAAGAAATGAAGGTTACTTGCATCTATTTATAAGGACTGTTTGCTTCAGAAGGTTCAACAGCACATGTGCTCGTTGAGCTGTGACTCTTTTTGGAACTGAAGAGCAAGTCCAGAGCATTCATACTGAACTTCATTCTTAACCTATTTTTTTAGTTTTTAATTTTGAGGTAGGGTCTAGCTAAGCTGCCCAGGCTGGACTCACACTTGCACTCCTCTTAACTCATCCTCCCGGTGTGCTAGGATTATAGGCTTTCACCACGGGGCCCATCTGAGCTGACGACTCTCAAAGAATTATCACACTGTGTTGATTCGACTAGAAGACAGAGATTTAGTAAAGGAATTTCCTTTATGGCTTCTTGTAGGAAGGCAGAGGATCAGCTAGGCTTGAATGGTGACCACAGGAGTAGAGGAAAATCAGTGAAGAATATCAGCAGGTGTGTACAAGCTCGCAGAGAAGGAGAGAGCTCAGGACCAGTCCAGGCAGGCAGAGCCTAAAGCTACAGAGGACAGAGGTGATGCTGCCAGCGCATGGACCACAAATGCCGAGTACATGGGAGAAATGCAGTAAGGGTGGCAGCCTAGAAGGAACCTGACAGTCGGTGGCCCTGTGCCCTAAGAGCAGACCTGGGCCGCAGCATGCCAGAATGCTGAGTCATTCTGGGTGTGGTGCATAAACAGGGGACCTGACTCTAAGGCCTCAGCGCTTAGGGCCATGGATTCACATGCTGAAGTCATAGCCAGTGGTAGTCCCAAAGAGGAGAATTAGAAGTGCATTGTGAGCTCTCCCTGGAGATAGACTGTCAACAAGTCACACCGTAGGGGATCTAAGGACTCTTCTTGCTGGCCACTAGGTGAGGTAGAGTGCTGGCAATACAAGTGGACTGGGAGGAAGACTGTGGCTCTTCAAACATATCTGAGCTCAATGAGATGACACCTCAGAAAGCAGAGGCTGTGTCCCTGTGGCCCTCAGGGCACAGAGGGGTGAACAGCCACTTTACCCAGGTGTGGTCTGACAGAGGGACAAGAGTATAAGCACCTTTGGACACAGGGCCATCCTGCATCACTCAACCCAAACTCATACAAGCAGCAAGAAATACATGAGCATGAGACATCTTTACAGCCTGGCACACAGGGAGATGATGGAAACCCGTTACACCCTCTGCCCTCCTCTGGGATGTGGCTGGTGATTTTTTTTTGGCTTCAGGTTCACTTCAGTGCTTTCCTGTGGGTATTTTGAGCTGCATTTTTTCTGCTGTTTATCCATGGGTTGAGAAGACCCCCTTCTCCAAATTAACCACTGATTAAGCTAAAATCAGACATAAATACTAAAATTTGAATGAATTCAAGGAAATTTCAAATGAAGAAATAGTGTATGAAAAATCTGCATAGTAGAGACAGAGTCTATCTGATTATCTGATCTACAGCCCATAGCATTAGATCTACCTGATCTAGAGCCCACAGCAATAAGCCTATTGGAAAATGAGGCAATAAATCATCTGCAAAAATGTCCACTTCCTCAGAAACCAGTAGCTTGCCCTCAGAGTAACAGAAACTACAAGAGAGGAAGTAAAAACAAATGGACCTATTGTCCAGTGAGCTCAAAAAAGATATGCTCAAACAAATGCAAGAGATGCTCAGAAATGTAAAAGATGGTTTAATCAAACAACACCTTCATAGTTAAAACAGCTTTATGGTTATGATAAGACATAAATAAAGGGAAATTCAAGGCAATACAAGAAATGAAGAAATATTTCAATAGCAAAGTAGAATGACTTTTGAAAGAATGAACTCCAGAACATGAAAAACTTGCATGAACACATGGGAAATACGTTAAGGTATTTTTAAAGATAGTTATATTTAAGATAAGGTCAACAAACTGCAAAATAAGGGTGACAGACTAGACCATACAGTCAGTAATGACTGAAAAAGAAAATAACTGCAGACTTTTTCAACATTAGAGGCCCAAGATCATGGAACAACATCATTCAAGTGCTAAAAGAATATTAGTGGAAACCCAGAATGTTGTGTTCAGAAAAATTATTCTTTTAAATAGAGGCAAAAGCTAAAAAATGTTTTATGATATATCATACTTAAATTCATGACCACTAGACCAGCATCACAGAAAATACTTAAATCTTAGAAATAGAGAGGCCCATACCAATAAACAACCCAGAGAAAAAGGAACAAAATAGGAGAATAAAATAACAATAGGATAGAACAAATAAAAAGCACTAAAGCATCATAATGGTAAGAAAACGTAGCAAATGTACCACTGTAATATACTGAATGTTAATAGTCTCACTTCCTAAGGAAATACATGGGTTGACTGATTGGATTAAAAAAGATCCAACAATCTGTTGCTTTCAAGAGACATATTTTACTCGAAACACAGAATGAAAATGAAAGAATGGAAATTTATATTTCATGCAACTGGACCCAGAAAATAAGCAAGGGAGCTATACTATTCCCAGACATAGCAGATTTCAAACCCAAATAGAACGGAAGTGACAAAGATGGACCATTGTACACTGGTTAAGGAAAGAATTCAATAGGAAGAAGCCAAAATTATCATATGTGTGTGTGTGTGTGTGTGTGTGTGTCTATATATAGAGAGAGAGAGACACACACATATATATAACATATACATACATATACTTGCATATATAACATATATACATATATACCCATACATATATAACATATATATATGCACCCAACATTGGGCATCCAATTGTGTAAAATAAAGAGTCCTAGAAGGGGACTTCAATATCACATTATAACAAATAAACGGGTCAACTAGAGAAAAAATTAATAAAGAAATGCAAACAAACTAGGTTATGGAACACTTGGAATTAATTGATACTGATAAAATATTCCATCTAACATTAACTGAAAACAGTTATTTTTTCAGCGCTGATACTTTTCCAAAACTATATTTTGGGCCATAAGGAATTTTTAAATAATACAAAGGAGTTGAAATATTCTTTGTACTTTCAGGTCACAGCAGAATAAACCTACAAATTAATAGCAAAAGAAACTAAAACTGCACACATTCATCAATTCATTGAACAAATAACATGTCACAGAAAAAAAACAGGGAAGAAAACAAAAACTTTCTGTAATCAAAGGACAATGGAGCCACATCCCACCAGAACCTATGGAACAAACAACCTGATGATCCACCTCAAGTTCCTAGAGAAATAATGACAGTTTAAATAAAAATGAATTATACAAAAAGAGAAATCATAAAGACCAGAGAAGAAATCAATGAAATTGAAACAAAAAAACAAAAGATTAATAAATTGAAGAATTGTTCCTTCAAAGGAATAAACAGAATTAATAAATCCCTAGTTACACCAGAAAAGGAAAATCCACATCAATTCATTTAGAAATGGCAAAGGTGAAATTGCAATGAACTCTGCTGAAATACAGAAAATTATAAGCATTTACTTTGAAAACTTATACCACAAAAAAATCAGGAATTCGGAAGAAATGAGTAAATTTCTAGACACATATAAAATATGAAAATTGAAACAAGAAGACATAAGAACTCTGACTAGACCCATATCAAGTTTAAAAAGTGAGGCAATAATAAAATCTCCATCTACGAAGAAAAGTCCAGGATCAGATGGACTCATCACAAAATTCTACCAGTACTTCAGAGAACAGCTAACATCAGTATTTCTCAAAGTGTTCCATGAAAATGAAAGCTAAGAAACATTGCCGAACTTGTTTCTGGAGATTAGAATTATCCTGACACCAAAACCAAAGACTTAACTGGGAAAGAAAATGAGAGACCAAACTCTGTAATGAACTTAGATGCAAAAATTCTCAATAAGATTCTGGTAAATAGAATCCAACAAGTAATTAAAAGGATCTTAGACCATGATCAAGTTGGCTTCATTCCAGGGATGCAAGGATGGTTCAACACACATAAATCCATTAATGCAATATACCACATAAGTAAAAGTAAAAGCAAAAGTCACTCGATTTTCTGAATAGCTACACAAAAAGCCTTTAACAAAATTCATCATTCATCCATAATAAAAATAAAAACCGTGAGGAAAAAAATATATAGAAGGACCTTACCACAAACTGATAGAAACCATTATGCCACATGTACAGCTAATGTTGCGCTAAAAATTAAAAGCATTTTCCTTAAGTCATGAGCACAAAAAGGCTCTTTACTCTTAACCATACCTGCCCAATAGAGTACGTAAACTCTATCCAGAGCAATCAAGCAAAAGAATGAAATAAAGGAATTACATATTGCAGAGGAAGAAGTTAAACTGTCTGTGTTTGCAGATGACGTGATTCTCTGCATAAAAGACCTCAGAACTTCCATTAAGAGACTGTTAGAACTAATTAACAAATTCATTCAATTTGTGGAATACAATATTAAAAAAATCAAAAGCACTCCTCTATACTAACAATAAATCACTGAAAAGGAGCTGAGAATAATAATCACAAAAGCTACGCTTACTGCCTTTTCTATTTCATCTTTTATAAAAAATATTTATCATACAAAGCTATCATTTCAAAAACTGTGTTTTTTCATAAGACAATTATGTCATGACACTTAGCAATTTAGTCCTGCAATGGATTTTATTTACTTCAGGCCACCATTAGTCTAGAATTAGTGTTCCATTTTCCTCTTTCTAAAAAATGACAATTACTGTTATTTTCTCATTGAAAAAGTAATGTTTATTTTTGAAACATTAATGCTACAAGTAAGTATACAGAGGAAAAATAACCATAATCCCACCCAATGTCCTGTTTTATTTTTCTCTTCCTGGCTTCTAATTATCGATGTATATTTCAAAATGAGTGATAACATAGTAAAGGAAAACTGATATTCAAAAGTTACTTCTACCTTAATCCAAATTTTATTTGTGTTTAATTTCTTAGATTTTCGGCTCCACAAAACCAATAGAATCATACTGATCTTAAACCTAAATTTCAAATTTTCATTTACATGACCTATAAGTAACCTCTATAAAATTTCTGGAACACTTTACACACGAATTTCTTTCCATGGAAATCAAATTCAAGATACTTTCTTTTGAGCTCCTAAGGCAACTCAGGATTGTCTGTCCCCCTTCCACGACTGGTTTCTCTGTAGCCTTTGTAGATTTCTATCTAAATGACTCAGGGAAGGCTTTCTATCCGTGTGCAGGGAGAACGTGAGGGCCAGTAGTACAGCCTCTGTGTTTCACTTACCTTTCCGCCTCTCCTCAGAATGAACCCAGTGCTTTGGCAGAACACACAGCCTATGAAAGTCTAGAAAGTCACTACTGTGACATCAGCCAACATCCCGTTCTTTTCTTAACTAGCATTACCTCCTCTCTGAGAGATACTGACGTGTGCCTGCCCGCTTGCAAGGGAGGCCACAACTAAATGACCTTAAACTCATCAGATTCTCCAAAGAAATGAAATATTAAGTGTAGAAGAAATATATTTTAACAGGTGCTGAGATCAGATGATAGGTTTTTTTCTCAGTTATAGTACACGAGAGTAAGCAAATAACGTGAGAGACAGAGAGGAACTCCAAACAGTTCTCAATAGAATCATTCGTGCACTTCCAAAATTCTGAGGAATGGCCACATTTAGGTTTGTAAAGAGAATATACTTCGGATTGTATCTTGACTTTGCAGCCATTCCGTACCCTGGGACTTAATTTGAGAAAAAGTATTTGGAGCCTAAAATGTCATTTTGCACTAGTCTCATATAGCTGCGTGGATTTTATATTCCTTTCACTACACCATCCCAGCATCTAATATAACAAGTAATTGTTTAACAAATAAAGGAACTTAAGTTGCTGCAGAATATAGGAATTTTATTTATTTATAAACATGAATTACAAATTCAGTAACACTAGAAACATATGACTTGATGAATCAATGACCACCTACACCAACGTTGGCCTCTTTTCCCCTCTCTCTTACACTTGCCCTACACCTTCTCCCACCCGGTCCCACTGTCTGAGATTCATCCTTTTCCTAGCAGTCCATCACCCCTCTTTCTACCCTGTCTCTCATGTGGGAGTCTTTTTATGCAATTATTTTTGTGAACTTCATAAGAGGGACACCTACTGATAGTCTTTTTAGTTTTGTTCTTTTTAGAGAACATTATTGACTCAAGGTGGCCCCATTTTTTCAAATGCTTCCCATTTATCTTTTTTATGGCTGCATTGAAGACATAGGATAGGAAAGGATTTTTTCTGAACAGATTACCAGCTGCACATGAAATAACAGCAACCATCAACAAATGAGATCGTATTAAACTAAAAAGCTTTTGCACAGAAAAAGAAACACTCAACAAGGTGAAGTGACAACCCACAGAATGGGGAGAAAATCTTCTGTGATACTTCAGACGGAGGTTTAATATCCAGAATATATAAAGGACTATAGAAAATTTAAAGCTTTTTGAGAACATAAAAAGCACTATAAATGTTATTTATATAATATTTTATTCTGCAGAAATATGATAGTATTTATTTCCATTCTGCAGACAATGTTGTTACTTCACGGTGAGACCCAAAGTGAAGACAGACTTGAGTGTTTCATTTCTTTTTTCCCCTTCAAAGCCCATTTTGGTTTTTACAAAGATTTCTGTTTGTGCAAGCATGTCTCCTAGCCATATGTCTGATGTAAGGAATTTTCTGTACTATGTTCTAAGTAAAATCACCCTAGCCCTCCCTAAATAGGTCAGCTAGATTTTACCTGCCCATTTTTCTGGGGGGTGGGGGGATAGAAAACGTTGACATTTTATCTTCCAAAGAAATTCCTACTATGAGTCATAATAACTATGAGTTACAGGTAAAATATAATTTGCTTATTGAATGCAGGATTCAACAAGTGAGGTGATGAAGGTAAGGGGAAGACTCAACATGGCATTGTCAAGGCTTCATTTCTGGAAAGTAGAACCCTTCTCCTAGTGATCTTGGCTCACTATCGGCAGGGGAGCAACAAGGGCACCATCACTAGGCCTAGTGTGAGTGTAGGAAGAGGTGAAGCGTGTGATGCCAATGTTTGGCTTAGTAATGCGGTGCTCACCAGGTGCCTGGAATCGATTCTGGAATGGATTGTATTAGATATGAGCTGAGATAGCGGCACAGTGCACCGGTGTTCTCATCCTAACGTGGAAATAACAATGAGAATGAATTCATATGTTCATCATGCAGGTGACATAGCTAACAGGTGTAAAGCAAGCTGGGAAGACTTCCAGAGTTCAGTCAGAACCTCTGTGATCCCACTCTCCATCACCTTTCTCCTCATCCTCATCACCACATAACACATGGCCAGAGAATGGTGCAGCCAATATGTTAGACGATTATTCCAGGTAAATGAAAAACTTACATGGGACACGAGGCTCAAACTGGAAGACAAAAATTAAAAGCAAACCGCAGAGCCCAACAAGGTTAGGCTACAGTGCTGACATTAGAGAACTTCTCTTTTTCTTAAAATTAATAGAATTAAGTCAAGTGGACATTGCCAACTCTTTAAAGGTCAATCAGACAAACTAAAGATAAAATATAATTCTTCTGGGGCAAGCCACATTTCCTCCTTCTGACTAGCAAGAGCTTTACCCTCCTCCTTTCCGCTGCTCTCACCCTTTCCCCTTTTCTGATTTTCCCAATAAAGTGTTCTCTTCACAACCTGATACACGTGCGTACACACACACACACACACACACACACACACACACACGTATATAATTCTCTTTGAACAACTATGGATAGTAGGTCTATACTCTAAAACTGTAACAAATTATTATTCACTCTGACATTTTATATTCACAGTTATTGTGCCCTTAATAATATACTTCAGTGTTATTTAAAAAAATGTACACACATTACATTTTCATTTTCTTCTTTTAAAAAATGCTGGGTTTTTGTAGATCTGATACTTGACTCTTTTGATATTACTTACTTTATACAAGCTTCTACAGTAGTGAATATCCCACTGTTAGACACACGCTAAATGCTGCACACATGTCCCAAGACTGTACATTTAATCACGCCATAGTCATAAGAGGAGAAATATACAGTATGTAGAAGTAGGGATGTATTCTACTGACCACTTTGAGCTGCCTACGATAACTCATGCTTGGTTTTACTTTCAGTCAAGTACAAAAAGCTGTAACGTATTAGTAGCCTTAGTTTTCAGTTCTAAAGGGCTTACTTGAATATATTCATGGAAGATGCAAGTTCACCATTTAAGGATTCATTTTCTTGGAGATTCTACTCTATCTAAATGCAGACACAATTATTATATTGATCCCAAGTCCATTGTGAAGTAAAGAAAGAAAATACAGACTTCTGGGCTGGAGGAATGGCTCAACAGTTAAATCACTTGCCTAGAAAGCACCAAGTCAAGCACTAAGTACCAAGGTTTGATTCCCCAGCACCACATAAGCTAGGCATGGTGGCACATGCCTGTTATTCCAAAAGTTGGGAGGCTGAGACAGGAAGAATGCCCTAAGTCCAAGTCCAGGCTGGGCTCCATAGTGAGTTTAAGACCAGCCTGGGGGTATAGAGCAAGACCCTGCCTCCCATTCTCTCCCCCCCCCCCCAAAAAAAAAGAAAAAAGGAAATACAGACTTCTTATTGAGAACATCTCAGGAAATTTTTAAGGAGAAGAACCCTTCTTTCTAAACCATGACTTCAATTATTCAAAACAAAGTCACTTGCTGATAACACTCAATGTGCACTCCCCCCAAAAGAATGCAAATTTAAGTCACCTTTTCGCAACAAACTAAAGGCTCAGGATACAAAATATATACATCTACCTGAAAATACACCAGAAGATAATATTATAAAATTCCAGATATGTATTGCAGTAAAGATGAATGAATCCAATGGACACTGGAAAATGTTATTGGAATAGCTAAACAGCCAAAGAAAGAGTTCAGGAAATCTGGACAGCAAGTGTGAAGAGGTGAAAAAATAGTCTTATCTTCTGGGAGAATTTCCAGCATCCATATGAGAATTCCAAGGTCCTTTCAAATCCCTCCTTAGGGTCTAAAAGGCACAATAGATGTGGGTGGGTTGGCTTATCCCCCGACCTTCCCTTTGGTATTTTTATAAACATTTTTGTGAAAGAAAACACGTACTTTAAACTTCTCCAAAATTACATCATAGAAAGTTCTCCAGCACTGATCAAGTTTTGTTAATCAGTATCAGACTTTGTACAGTATTTGTCAAGTTAACTTTTGAAAAATCACTCTTGAGCTTTCCATATGCAGTTGAACAATCAGAATATATCTCATTGAGGACTTTTACAAAATAAATTTGAATTTGAGGGTAATTTGAGATACAATCCCTTCTGAGTCCTAATTTGTTTCTCCTGTTTGCAGTCGTGAGCCATCTCTTTCTCAGATACAATCTTTAAAATGAGATATGGTAAAAATCAGGAAGAAGTTTTGTGCGGTATCAAGAGACAAAAGAGAGAAAGGAAATAAGGAAAAGCAAAAAGAACATGAATATCAGTCAAATGCCTCAAGGCACGTGACGATTGTCCCATTCCTTGGTGGTTGTCTTCTCCAAAGCTCAGTTTGTATTTGTGAAGTCTCAGCTTAAAAGTCACTTTCCTGGTCAGCCTCATGGACCTACCAGTGGAACCTTCTCCCCTGCCCACTGTCCTGCTCTGTGCTACTGAGTGTCGCACCGTTCTGACCAGTCGTTTGTTTTCTTGCTTACTGTCGTATTTCAAGTCATTTACTTATTAGTTTCCTTCTGGTTAGTATCTGAGCCTCTTGAGGAAAATATGAGGGTGGCTCTCAGAGCAGGAATTTGCCTACTTTATTTACTTCCATCCTTTCCAATCTTAGAACAAAGAGTGTTCTATAGAGAAGATGCCCCATCCTCTGTGCTTAGGAAGAGGGGAAAAGCTCCACGTTTCCTCTGCTTTCTCCAGGGAGATCTGCTCAATGTTCCTTGGAGTTGCCTACCTTCTCAGGATGCCCCCTATCTATGTGGCCTTTGAACGCTTCTCTGCAGATTCACATTTCACTTTTTTTTTCTGCTAAAGCTCAAATGCTTTACAGGAAAGTTCCCACTCCACCCAAAACTATATCGAATCCCTTCTCTACATTGTTAAAGAATGAGTAAGAGAAAGATCGGTGTGTTTATTACTTTCTATCCCCATTGCCAACCATGTGATACTAAGTGAAAAATTGACAGCCCTACATTTCAGTTTCCTCACCTAACATGAAAAGAAACAAAAATATAGACGTCGAGAGCAAATGAGATTATCTGTGTGAGATACTCAGAAGAACACAGTAAATGCTAAATATTCGTTAATTCTATTCCCACATATTTGAACATTTTATTAAAATACTATCTAGTATTTTAAGTGTTCAGTTTTTATTTTCTGTTTTTTCTGCCTGTCACAGTGTCTGGCACAATATTGTGCCTGCTTATTAAGCAATTTGACAAATGCTCACCTGATTGAATTTAATACAATAAAAAGTAAAGATAGATAGCAAAGAAGACGATGAAATAGATGAATTATTATCTGTTAACTCAAAAATTATATTTTCTTTGCATGCTTAAGATTTTACTGAACAGAGCTCAGTGCTTAAAGTTCTATACTTTTGCCAGTAAATTTAACTTTGATTTCTACTTATTCTCAAATACTGCTGCTTTCAAGCAAACAGGCTTCAAACTTGTCACCATCTTCATAATTTTTCTAGCCTCTAAGGAATATTTTATCACTATTGGCTGAAAATCAATTGAAATGTTGCCCTGTATATGACTTTACCTAAATAGTAACTCACAGATTCATTGGACTGTTGCCCAAACAAGTGAAAATAAAATCAAGAAAAAATTAATCTAGGTATTAAGTAATTTCTGTCTTATATAAACATGAATGCATCTGCAGGTGACATTAATAGGTGGAAAAAGAACAAACTGCGACTATATATATATATATGTATTTTAGTTTAACAAGAGTTATGTCATTGGCTTGCTCTCTCGAGCCTATAGGATTCCAGCAAATTAAACTTCCCCAACTGGCGAATTAAAAGCATTGATGTAATGTTTCTTGTCCCCAGACAGCTGAGCTCAGCAACTTTTGTTCCATTTTTCCTTTTTCCTTTCCTAAGAAACATTCCTTGGACACGTGTAATATGTTTGCTACATTTTGGGAAGTTTGGTTCACATTTTCCTCTAATGTTCTGTTTCTTGTGTCATGATTTCCATAGGTGTGATTTGTTTGGGCGAAGGTATAGGGGTGTAAATTTAACCTAAAAGAACAATATAGTTGAAGTGGCTCAGAGCAGTCATTAGACTTGTCAGAGAAGAGAGATGTTTCGTCTCCCATGTCATGGCACTTATTTTAATCTGTCACCCAGGTGCTCTTCTCTTTATTCTAGTTGTTCTTTTCTATTCTTTCTCTATTCACATTCCAATCTTCTTATTTTCAACATGGAAGGGTGATTTTTCCTGCTGCTAATTTCTCCTCTGTCCCATCCCCCCTTCTTATTTTGCTACTGTCTTGGCTTCCTCTGCATCTTCCTCTTCTTCAAATTGTGGAATCACCATTTTCCAATTAAAACAAAGTTCAAGTTCATTTTTAAAAACTTGAACTACAGTATATATAATTCAGCAACTTTACTGTCCTGCCAATATATCATAGACACCCTGAATGATTAAGATCTACCCCATTATTTTTAATCCCAGCAAAGATTCTAAAGTATGTATATGTGGTAATCATTCAATTATTCCTTTGATGGATAATCAGGCTGTTTTCAGTTTTGTTTCCCTCCGACCTGTGGACGTTAGTATTTTTGCTCTTGCCTTTACCTATGAATACTTTGGTTTTATAGTGTAAGACTCATGAGTTCAAGATCTACAAATCAATATTTATATTGTATATCTGTAGCTCCTCGTACTGATCTGTCTCTACAGAGATTGTATCATAGTGCATACTTTCTCTGTATTTGATCCCTTCGGTTAATATTTTTCTGATGGAGAATTGTCCTTAACATTCAAAAGCAACAACCAAATATACACGTTTTACTTAGAAAACTTCAACTCAGAAATAAAACATATCCTAAATCAGACTCTTCTCTACTGTTACCATGTTATTAAAAACATAACTTACTGTATTTTAGCAATACAACTTCTGAATGCCTTTTCTAAGAAGTATAACATTACATTGTAGGGAATTTATCTATTGTGCAAATTACATCCTTCTCAAACTTAGGTATATCTGGTAACATCGAAGCAATACCAACATATTTGGTATAGCAAAAAAATAATAGTCATATTTCAATTTATATCATTTTCATTTAGTTCTGAAATTTTATAATTAACCAATTCTGTCACCTTTGTTGCTTTTTTCAGATTTTATATTTAAGATATTGATCCAGTGAGATTTTTCTTGAATCACTGTTACATTGTCCAACATGTGTCATAGGTCTGTATTTATGAAATAAGAGTTTTTCCTTCTTTGCATTGAATCAGTGATTTATTGGCTAGTCTTTTAAGCAAAGTTGCTTGATTTGTACAGAAATAAAATATGTCTGGTCAATAAAAGAGTATATTTAATAAGAAAATATATTAAGATCTAGATGAACCTTGCCTTCTTTATTTTAAGTACAGATTTATTTTATATAATTCTTCAGCAATCTATGAAATATAAAATATTTCAGATCAGAAATCAAGGCTCAGAGTCATTAAGTAACTTGGTCAAGGTGTTGCAAAAAGGAAGAAAAGTTACATCTTTCCTCATTCTCTGATACTCTAAATACTAGCACATCTCAGCTCTCTCTATTGACGTGGTGACCCACTATTACCCCCACCATTCTTAGTTGTAAGTTCTATGTCAGTTTGAATCACCAGCCACTCAGGAAGAGCCATGGGGCTAAAATTCCCTCGGCCATGGTGTTTCTCCACATCTGGCATGAGTCGGCTCTCCTCTGGCAGAGGAGGGTGGGCTACGTCAGGTCCTGCCATGCTGGCTCCTCTTCTGTGATTGACATTTATCCCAGGAGTTCTGATGGCTGAGACTACTTTGCATGAGACATCTTTTAACCTTAGTCTTCTTGTTAAGAAAGATATTTCTATCTGATATATTAAGGCTATTTAAGTAAAAAATAATTGTTTAGGGGCCTGCTGAGTGAACAAACATGTTTCTTCTCTTTTGCTTCTTTAACTCTGACTTCCATTTGAGAATCTCGCATCATTTTTCTTTGAGATTTCCAAAAGGCACACTGGAAAGTACCTCAAATATCTCGAGCTTAATAACCTACTCCATGAGGAGAAGAGACAGTAAAATTCCAGTTCTCACTGTATTCAATTAGAATTGCTCTTGAATAACCTGAGCATTGACCCTAGAGATTCTTGAAATTTTAAGCAAGAGTCATATCATCTGCAGAGTTAACACGTTTTCTTCTCTGGCCTGTCATGAAGCACAAACCCTTTTGAGGTTTAATACATGAACTGTGGTAGGTGGCCTCCTCTTTGATTATGATGACTAGCTGTCACAGAATGCGTGGAATTCTTAAATTGCCTACTGCCTTATTCTACTTTTATGCAGCATTAAGTATTTTTAAACTGTTCAAATACGTGAAAACAAAGGCTGTATTTTTAAAAAATCACTAGAGGTGCTCGCCTAACTTGGAGAAGTTTGGCGTGAAAAACTGTATTGAGAGTGTGGGGTGGATGGACGTGGGGGTGCGTGGGAATGGTTAGAGAAGCCTTTCTTCCATCTCGCTGTCATTCCATGCTTTGGGGAGGAAATAAGGCACTGTGCAGAGCCTGCAGACCGGGCACCTTGAGGTTAAGGCTCAGCCGCTGCCGGCTGGTCCCTTATCTCTATGCACAGAACCAGGGGCAGGCCAGGTAAGTCCTGAAACCACCAAACGCGCACACCTGAGGCTGCGCCCTGGCCAGCGGAGGGAGCTGGGGTTGAAGGACGGAAAGTGGTAGCGACCTCGGGCATGCCAGGGGCTGGAAAAGAAAGGTAGCGGCGAAAACCAGAAGACATGCGGCTTTTCTGCGCGCTCGGGAGCGTGCCTGCGGAGCCCAGCTCTCCCAAAGGTACCTGATGGTCAGCGAAAGCATCCCCACACCTGCGCGCACGCAGAGTGGCCCGCGGCACCGAATTCAAAGAGCAGGGCACGCGCGGGGACCTCCTTGCCCCTTGGCTCCCCTGTCAGGGGCCACTTCCTACTAAAAGAGTCTCACCCACGTCCTGTCGCGCGTGCTCCAAGTTTCCAAATCTGGAGTGGGCTGGGGCTTAGTGGCGCGCGCCGCTCCAGCCTTCCCCGAGTTGTCCTGGGACCCAAGGGCGCCGCTGAGGTGCCCCGGAGCAGCACCAGCGTCCCGCGGCCGTCCAGGCTCTCCACGCAGACGCGGGGTCTGCCCTGGAGTAGGAACCAGCGGCGCCCCGGGGACGTGAACCCCAGGGCTTCCCGCCCGGATCCCCGGCAGCCCCTCTCCCGCTGTTCTCACCAGTTGTCGCCTCTGCCGCGCTTGAACCTGAGGGTGAGCACCATCTCCAGGAGCAGCAGGAGGTTGAGCAACGCCAGCAGCCAGCACCGCGGCTCCTCCGTTACCGTGGCCACCCGCCAGACCCCGACCAGCGAGTGCAGCAGGAACAGCAGCCGGGTGACGAGCGCGTTGAACAGGACCAGACCCCCCATGCCCGCGCTCGCGCCCTTCGGGACCCTCTGCCAGCGCCGCCGCGGCTGGGCCAGGGCAGGGACGTGACGGCGCTGCGACCTGCTGCTGCTGCTGCTGCTGCGGTCCCTCCCCGCCCTGCGACGCCCGTAGCCTCGCCGGTGGAACAGGAGAACGTGGCTCGCCCCTCCCCCAAACTTCCTGAGAACTCTGTAGAGGAAGGGGGAACCCGACCCCAGCTTTGCTAGCCTGCGGAGCTCTGAGGGAGTCCGGGCTGCGCGGAGGCTGGGCCTCGTTCTCCAGCCCCCCCCCCAACCCCCCCCCCGGACCCCCTCCCAGTCCCGGGGCCCAGTCTCCATCCCCCAGCCCCGTCTCCACCCCTAGGCGTCCCCCCTCACCCCGCCGCGGGGTGCGCGAGTACGTCAAGGGGGAGGGCGGTGGGCGGCAGGTCAAGGTGCTGCCAGGCGGAGTGGGGGACGCAGGGGCACCCCCTCCACGCTCTCTCCTCGGGCGCTTTCTTTGACTCGCTTTGCACCGGACGCGCTCTCAGGGGGACTCGAAGCTGGTCCGCTAAGGAGCCAAGGAGTCCGCTGTGCCAGCCGTTTAAGACGCGGGCTCCTGCCCTGTCTGGAGAACTGAAACTTCCCAGGACCTGAGAAGACACAGGCTTTCCCAAAGCTTTCGCTCTGCTCAGTTCTCTTCAGACCTGGGATTATTAAACAGCTCCACGCTTCACGGTGCCGCCCCGAGGCCTCCAACTCTCTCTGCTCTTCCTCCCCCTGAAGGAGTTTGTGTAGCAAGGTCCAGGGCACCACAGGGGAAGAGAGGGAGCAGACAGAACACAGGCCCAGGGTGAGATGCGGAGGGGAGTTCACGGATGAGTTCTTGACACCCTGGAGGTCAAGAGCCCAGGTCTTTCCTGCGCCCCAGGAAAAGAACTCCCCTCCCAAAATCATCCTCTTGATTTTTATTTCACCAGCTGGGGTTCCGCCCGGGGTATTGCTGTCTTGTTTAAAGGGACTCGAAGTTTTACTGAGGTAAATTTAATTTAAAAAGAAATTTCATATCCTTTGTCAGTGGAAAGCCAGTGTAGTTGACTATAGATGAAAGATAATTTTAAAAATAATTAAAATGAAAGGAGCTAACTTGTTATTGAAATCTTGCTACCATGCCTCAGATTCCCCTTTCTTTTGTAAAAAGGCTGTTAAAGTGATGGTAGTGAGATTACTGCTGACAACACTGTCTTGTCCCCATTAGTAATATGGAATAAAAAATGGGAAAGGGAGTATATTTTCTGGTTAGGTCTATGCGATTTAAAATCCTTGTGTACTCATTTATAAAATCAAGTTGAAACACTCTGAGCTATGTGATTGTCTCTACTGAGTAAAAAAGAAATCCACTGTTTAGGAAAATCTTAGAAGTTATTTCCAGGACTGAAGTCTGGGAGAATTTGCTTTTCCCATGGGTCTACATTGCCCCACAAGTTACAGGAAACCAGTGATTGTTCCCTGGGGCTGTTTATTGCAGTGGCTTTCACTGCAGGCTGGGGCACAGTGTTCAATGAGAGGACAGAGTACCACAGACTAGCCCGAGGAGGCAGCATCATGGGATGGAGATCCCATAACTGGTCGACGGGAACTTCTGGCTCAGTCACAGTGTAGAAGTGTCGCATTAAACCATGACCGTCCAACCCTGCACTCACACGTGTTAGCAATCCTACACTACCACGCCAACACTAAGGAACACGAGTTGGTTTTATTCCTTTTTTTTTTTTTTAGAAAAGAAGGCATATTTTATGGGAAGCTGTAGTGTATCTCATTTCATTAAAAATGTTAGAAAGGTTTAAAATGTTAGGAATTACCTGTTAGATAATGTCGGAGCTTGAAATGGGTGACCTTACTTCTTAAGAGAGTGGGACTTGAGATGGGAAAGTATCAAGAAGTGATTTGAATTTTGATTGAGTGTCTTGTCAAAACTAATTGAAGTGAAAGAATGTTTAGTCACTTATGTGTCTTATATGGTACTCATGTTTTTCTTGTGCTTAGATATAATTTTTTCTTATATTTAATTTTACCCATTTTTATTAGTATTTGTGTGTGTGTGTGTGTGTGTGTGTGTGTGTGTGTGTGTGTGTGATGCACAAGGATTACAGTGAGCTTGAGTGTTTTCTGCACGTATATACTGGGTCAACATTACAATCTCTTTTTCTTCCCCCTTTTGACCTTCCTGTTTCCTCCCTCATCCCCCTTCAGCTCTCACTATCACACCCATTTGGTTCTATTAAATACATGTATTCTGGGTTGATCATATTAGAGAAGCCATGCCGTATTTAACCTTCTGAGTTTGATTTACTTGACTAAGCATGATGGTCTCAATTTGTGTCCATTTAGCTACAGAAACCTCAAGTTTATCTGTCTTTATGGAAGAACAGTACTTCATTGTGTCACTGTATCATAATTTTTGTATCCTTTGGTCTTTTGGTGGATATTTTTGACATCCCTCTAAAATTTAACTGTTGTTACTTGTGCTGCTATAAACATGGGTATACATGTATCTCTGTTATACATTGCTCTTAATTTTTTTGAAAGATACCCAGAAGAGGTATCACTGAGTCTAATGGAATATTTATTTTCAGACATGGTTGTGAAGCCATTGTGTCCTGATTCAGCACAATCATATAGTTGGTCATGCCTGATGTTCTGAGATATTTTTATGTTCAATAGGAGGTTACCAATGTCTGATAAATGATACTCTCCAGTTGGTAGCTGCCAGAGGTTTCTTTGGTCTTCCTCATGCCTACTTGGAAAGGGTTTTCAGCAGAAGGGTCTAAAAAAGAGAGGGAGGTTAATCTGCTATCTTTTTGCTATCTTTGGTTTTCCTTGGTTTGATGGTTTCAATGCAGTGTAGGTTCTGTTGTCTCTGAGTCTGGAAAAAAAAAAGCTTCCATAAAAGAGAATTTAAAGGTTATTTCTTTTCAGATTTTCTCCTGAGCGCATTTAAAAAGACTAGAGCCTTTGAGAAATATCTTGAGATCTCCTACCTAAGAATCATATGAGGTTTTAAGAAGAAGAAAAAAGTTAAGCAATTAAAAAGGTCTATTTTGTTGCGAAAACAGTCTCAACTGCATGAGCCCGGTTCTGTGCTCTAGGCTGGGGTTATGCTAGATCAGAATTGGCTCATCATAAGGACCAGGAATCACCAGACCTCTGTTTCCTCTGAATACCAAAGGACATCATTCATTGTGAGGCTACTGTGAATTAGAGTGACTTTAGTTGTGAGAATAGAGACTTTCTCAAGTTATTTCAAATAAAAGTAGTAGTTAGTGGAAGGGAATAAACAGTCTAAAAATGGAGACATTCTTTTTTAAATCAAGAATTTTTAGGATTTTTAAAATCATGCAAAGCTTATCGCTTGATTATTCCAGGAGATTGGACAATATTTTTTCATGTATACCTCCAAGCAGACTGGTCCTGTATCGCTATTTAATTGAATCCATCAGTAATTTTTGGTCAATGTATTTTTTCCATAACAAATAGTTAATGATGCATCATTTTTTCTAAGTACCTTGATAAAATTTGGTAAATATAAGCGGCATTTAAAAGATCTTGAAGAATGTGATTTATATCGTTTTTTTTCTTTTACCATTCTGAATTATTTTCATTTTGCTGATGTCTCAGTTTATTCAAGTGCTGTCTTTAATCTCAGGGTTTTGAAATCTACTGATTCCAGTAATCTGATGATCTTTTGGTAACCACACTCACAAATCAAGAACTGGACTGTCTGTTGGATGTATTTGAAATAAGTATTCTAAGTTACTGCTTGTCTACTCAGCAGGCTGTGGGCCTGAACTCTGGGGCAGGGAACACCCTAATCAGATCAGTTCATCCAGAGTGCAGTGAGGAAGACCAGGCTGGGGTGTTGGGGTGAGAAGATGAAGATGTTGGTGCTTAGTGCTTGTCATCTAGACCTTGGCAGAACTGCCTTGACACCGTTCCTCTACCACACTTCCCAGCTCTGGCTGCTCCAAAAATCTCTATCTACCCACAGCAATGATTCAGTTCTGTCTATGCTTTTTCTATTTTGGATTGAACACTGAGGCTCGAACACAGGATGTTCGCTCTGAGCTACATCTGCAGTCCCTCTTTATTGTTTGAGACAGAATCCTGCTATAAAGTGCTAAGTTTCCCAGGCTGAGCTAAAACTTGCGATTGTCTTACTTCAAAGTGCTGGGATTATAAGCCTGTGCCATCAGCCCTGGCTTGTCTACATTTTAAAAAGAAACTTCACCTCCTACCCTCTTCTTTTCACACAGCTGTCAGATTTTAGTTTGGGGGAAAAAATGTCATTGGTAACAACTTCTGAGAAGAAAGGAGTTAAGAACATATCTCTAACCATGTCTGTTGTTCTCACTGTAATCATAGGATGAATAAGTTGAGCATTATTGCACTTTTTATTCTTGTTGATATGTCCAGCTTCTCAGGGGAGGAACTGTGTTCATATCTACTATCTTAGACCATTTTCTTCTGCTCTGGGCCTTTCATTGACCCAGTTTTTCTGTTTTCCTAGAATTCCTCAAAATTTCTGCTCTGCCCCCTCATACTTTACGGCGTTGCTTTCATTATATCCCCACCGGCTTTAAAAATCTTTCCTGTCATTTCCAACATGCATTCATAGCTCCTAGCTCAAGACGGATTGACTTCTGGTTCCTCAGTGTGGCTGTTTTAAATAGGAACCACATCTGCCACTATTTCCTGTTCTGTATAAAATGGAAAGCAACCACACCTTTACTGAGATCCAAGTAACTGTAATAATTGCTCTTAAAAACAGTCAAGGTCAGTGGTACTGAGCCATCTCAGACATCTCAGAAGCTAGCAAGGAAGAGAAAGATAAAGTCTGGGGAGAGGATGAGGCCTGAGGCTGACTTCTGTCAGGCTGCCCTTTCCGGTTGTTGACTCTACTTCAGAAGTGATGTGACGATTGGCAAATTATTTACTTTCTTCATGTTTTTGTTTTTCCTCTATTAAAAAAAAAGATAGTACCTCTTTGTCTGCTGTTAGGTTTAAGTTGGTTAATGCTTCAGAAGTGCTCAGAAAAAATACCTGGAATAGAGCAGGTACTCCAAACTTATTTGCTGAATAAATAAATAAATAAATAAATAAATAAATAAATAAGGGTTGAAGAAGTAACACCCAAAAAAGCAATGTTTCGCTCTCCAGCTGGTGTCATCTTGGAGTCTTCTTCCAAGGCTGTTGCTGATAAATAATGGGGTAAAGAACAAAGCCAGGAAACCGTCTTAGTAGGAACCCAATGCCATATCCTGTCGTGTAAACAGAGTTCATTGGTCAGCAGAAACCCCCGCTTTCATACCTGTGGTGGTAAGGAAGGCGAAATGGGCTGGTGCTTTTACTAGTCTGAGCTGTGTGAGATTCAGCTCCCAGGAAGGCAGAATAGTTATGATTTGGGCTTTAGATTTACATGGTTGGATTGGAGTGAATGCTGCTGCATGGGTTGATTACCCTGTGCCTCTGCCCTGCCCCATACCTTGAAGTCCTCACCTACAGTATTTTAGAAAGCAACAGCATTTAGAGATAAAGTCTTTAAAAAGTGACTGTTTTAAATTAAGACTCTGTCATAGTCCATTTATGCTACTAAAAAGTAGTTTACAATGGGTAACTTATGAAGGTGAAGATTTATTCCTCAGTGAAGGGGTGCATTTTCTAGAGGAGTGCCCCACAGTCCCTGAATGGCTCAAGGCTGGAGGTGGAAGGGCCTAAATGGTGCTTTTATAAAAGTACCTAATCACCCTCTCACTGCTGAAAGGTCCCATTTCTTTGTGTTCTTATACTGGGAACACTTGGATTTTAGAGGGTGTCTTGAAGGAGGCACATGACAAAGCGGCTAGTTTATGGCAGCCAGGAAGCAGAGCTGTGCAATTGTGCCAGAAAGGAAGGAACCAGAAGTCATATGTAGCACCTCCATAATCCACATAGGCACACCCAGACACAGGCTTTATCAGTTATCTGGATGTTTCTTAAGTCAGTTAAGTTGAGCCAGTCAAGCTTAGCTAGCACAGTACACATTGAAGCCATAGGAGACCCTTACAGCAGACATTATCTCAATGACACATCCTTTTAAGAAAAGAAAGTTTAAGTGCACAGAGAGGTAACACAGTTGTGTATACCCAAAGGAAAGACCAGTGACAAAGTAGCTCTGCAATCCAAGGAGAGGTCCTCAGAAAATACTGAATCTGTAACATCTTAACCTTGGGCCATTAATTCCCCACAAAATGAGAAAATAAAATTCTGTTGATGAAGCTGTATGGTTCATGTATTTTATTACAGCCCTTGAAAACTAATAATACAGCTCAAAACACAAGATCTGTGGGTGAGTTTCTTCTCTGATCCTTAGTTTCTTTATTCAAAGACAGACATATTTGTGGGATCCAATCTCTAGGTTTTAGGGATGGAATGAGAGCATCACTCAGCACAAAGCTTGCTTCTTAGTAAGGACTAACTATGATACCTATTATTACTGCTAAAATAATAATTTATAACAATATGTAATTGTATACATAATATATGGGTAGATATAAACAATAATAACAATTGTGCTTGTTATAATTGCCTCCATAGAGGTTATCAGTGTCCCTCCCTATCTGACTGAAAATTGAACATTTTTTTCACACTCAAATTCTTGTGCCTTCTTGTCACAAACCTGCTTTACAAATGAGGACATAATCTTTTAGATAACTTTTGGGTTCAGGCAAAAATGTTTTTTTCAGAAAATGAGGTGTACCTAAAACAGCATAGTCAGTTTTAAAAAAAGATGTTCTAAACATGAGCTGAAGTCATGATGTTTACTTTGTGTAGTGTGGTGTTTGCAGCTTGATTGGTTGTCATTTTTATCTGAGTTTGTGCCCCCCCAGAAGCCTGTGGGTCATAGTATGAAGATCACATGTATCACTGAACATTTTTAAGCAGAGAAACATTAAAGTCAGTTTACACGAGGAAGCATTGTAAGAGGCTGCTTCTCCTAAACACTTCTTTTATGAATAATTTAGAGGAGCTTCTTAAGGTAATGTGAGGAGACCAGAGAGGTGACCATGTAGCACCTTTGCTCCAGCTTCAGGGTCCTCCTTCTGTAAGCTAGAGCTACGGGGGCCGCCTCACTTGGGACTCCATTCCTGTAGTGGGAGCTTTTACCTCTCTGTCTTTTGTTTCTAAATAAAGGCAAGGTCTACAATTTGCCTTCTTCATAAAAAATAAATAAATACAGCTGAAGGTGCCGGCTTTGTCCAATTAATGATTATTATAAGAGCCTCTTGAAATAATAAATTTGAATATGCCTTGTATCTTGAGATCAAGCATAATGACAGCAGGGATAAGTCATATTGGTAGGATGCATTCGACCTCTGTTGCGTTCCCTCCAAAACACCATAATCTCAGTCTAACTGGGAGGAAAAACTTCAGCCCAAGCTGCGCTGTGTTCTGCAGGATGCCCTGTCACTACCTCTCAATACTGTTAAAGGTCATGAGACATAAGCAGTGACTGAGAAACTCTCAGAGGCCGGAGGAATTTGAGGAGACTGATAAGGAAATCCAGTGTGCTATCTTTTCTGGCTTCCAGGAACATAATAAGGACATCAGTAGGAGAACTTGCAAAATCCAAGTAAGATATGAAGTTTGGTGAGTGTAACAATAGTAATATATCAACATCGATGTGATGTTTGTGACAAATACGCGATAGCTTAAGATGTTAACACAAGGCAGAAGGATCGGGGAACACGGAACTATGTACTTTTTACACAAATTTTATCTAAATCCAAACTGACTATCGAATGAAAATTTTACTTTAAAAAACTTGATAAATATTGTAATTACAGTTGTCCCTTGGTCTCCACAGGGGATTGGTTCTAAGACAGAACATCAACACCCAAGGATACCCAGGGTCCTTCAATTAAGTAGTGTCATATTTGCATATAACCTATGACTATCTTCTTGCATGTTTTTCAATGATCTCTAGATTGTCTATAATATCTAATATTGTAAAAATTGTATTTAAATGGTTTTTATGATGCGGTGTTTAAAAAGCTATAAAAAATACCTGCATGGGTTTATTGCAAGTACAACTGTGACAGACAATGACGTAGCAGAAGCACGAGATATGAGGCAAGTGATGCCCGAACAGCAGGTGACAGAGAACCCGAGACAGTGGGAAGCTACAGCAGGACGTGTGTTGGATCATTCATTTGGGTTCAAAATAGTGCTTGGCGTGTGTAGACGGTGCAAGTTTTGCTTTATAGAACCTCCTGGAATTTCTTTAAAAATATTTTTGATCCACAATTTAATCAATCTACAGATGATGAACTTGTGAATGTGAAGGACCAGCTGTTTAAGGTTTCATTTAGTTATTTTTTTGAAAGAAGTTCATAAATTTAAAAATAAACTTTAGAAATATAGGTAAAGGTAACTATAGGTAATTCGCTGCTGTTTTAAAAACACAGAACAGCAGAGTCAGTCTCCTTCCTGCCATCTTCCCTGAAAACAAGGCTCTGCTTTATTGTTGGTGTTATTGGCAAAACCATTGCTCAGTGCAGCAGAGTTCATGGAGCTTACCTACTTTAAACGTCTGGTCTTTTAAACCAAGGCCCAGGAATGAGGGGTGGTTTTTCTAAAGTCACAATCTATTTGAGTTTTGGTAGCTTTCAGAGTGTGGAGCAAGCTGACCCTGGTGATGCACCTCCGCACTGTGGGAAGCTGAGGCAGAAGGATCGCGAGGGAGAGCCCAGCCTGGGCAACTTAGTGACTTAGCAAAATCCTAAATAAAAACGAGGAGAGGTTACAGTTGCAACTCACTATGTAGGCCCTGTTCAACATATATGTCACATGTAACCACACACGCGCATTTATTAAGTGATATATAAAAGCACAAGACATTTTCTTGAGTAGATCTGTTAGCCTGGCTTTGTTTTGCGTGGGGGAAGGGGCCGAAGGCTGACCCAGGGTTTTGCATTGCTACACAAGTATCCTACAACTGAGCTAGACCATCAGTTGGTCTGATTTTCCGTTTTTGTTTTGTCTAAATTGTTAAGAAATGTATCCAAGTCCAAGTAATAAAGACAGGCTGATCACAAGACCAAATAAGGGAAATGATATCTTTCCTGCATGTCAGGTCTGCACTCAGTATTGAGGGTTTCCAGGTGAGCCAAGTTGCCCCCTTACTTTGAGGACCTCACCAGGTGGTTTAGAAATCAAGCAACTAAGTGCTTCACAGCAGAGAATGAACAGCCCAGGCATGGATGTATGCCCGGAAAGTTACAAGCTAGATGCAGAGTATACGTAGAGACGTACTAGAAAGAGCCCTTCCTGGAAGAGCAGCCTCTTGAGATACCTTAAAAGATGAGTGAGGATTTAGCTAACTGCACAGAAAGGGGGAAGGGATGCTAGGCAAGAGGACATCTTGTCCTTTGAGATTGCGCGGAGGAAGGAAGGGTGTGTATTTAGATAAGGCAAGAGCTGGAGAAGGACAGGAAATTGGCAAGGATCAGACCTGATGACCTCAGTCACCACGGCAAAGTAGGATATAAGACCATGCATGATGTTCGGGAGTGGGAATTGGGGTGAGGAATCTGAGAAGTGCAGTGAAGATTTTGGTCTTGTCTTTGAAAAAAAAAAATTCTAAGCAAAGGGAGAAAAGGGGCTAATGAGCAATTCTGAGCTGGTCATTGCACCAGCATATAAGACTATGACATTTCTTCCAGGAGGATTCTGTTGGACTGTATCATTTTTTTTCTCTAGAGTTCCCTTTTCTTAGGAAGGATCAGCATAATGTGAGGATCTCTGGGAAGCAGAGATGGTGATATCTATTCTTCCAGCATCAGCCATAAAGTCCAGGTTAGGAGGGCAAAAAGGAACTGGAGGAAGTCAACACACTGAAAGAAAATCGTGGCAGCAAGGAAGTTAGTGTCTCTACAAGATTAAATAAAAATGTCTTGTAACTGAATGTGATAGGAAAGGATACTAACAGCTGTGCAAATCCTCTGAGTGAACAGAAGGAGATGACTGTGGGCTAAAGAGACTCATGGGATATGGAAACCAGATGCCACAGACGTGAAGCAGGCACATTTAGGGAAGAGGAGAAGCGCAGCCGAGCCCCAAGAAAATTTACTGTGGGAAATGGGAGCCATCGAGGTTGCAGATTTGAAGGGTGGTAAAGAATGAAACCCACCCATACATGGAGTCGGGGTGGGGATGTATTTTGTTTGGTGGCTACAAATCCTAAAGTAGGAAAAGTGTTGGAGTAATGTGCCAGGGAAGGTCACAATATCAGGTGGGGGCATGAGCTTTGCTGTTAGGTGGACTGGCGCAGCCAAATACAGCAAGTGCGTTAACACCTCTTAGACTTCTTTTTCTTGTTTTTAACACCTCTAATCTGATAGGAAGCTGTGTTAGTAGAGAGAACAGTGTGGCTATCGCTGTGAATGGTAGCCATGTAATAAATGAGAGCCCATGTCTCTTTCTTGGCTTTGATGCTGAGGGATCTAGGTGGTTTTACCAGTCTGCTTAAGACTTCCACACAGCAGATAAAGGGTGAATGGCACATTCATGCCAAATGAGTAGGGCATCATTGGGGGGTTGAAGGCTTTTAAGAGGCTGAACATACTGGCAAGTCTAATACTCACGTCTACTACAAGAACTAAGATGGTGGAGGTCAACATTTCAAATTACTGTAGATATAATCCTTAAAAACAATTCCAATTTTGGCCTTACTTGCTCTTCCCAAAAGCCAACTTGTTGATTAGAAGTAGGAAGGAGGCAAACACATGGCATAAAATAAGAGGAGGAGTGGAAAGAAGTTGAATTGAGGAAGGAGCAGGAACCAAGATACGAAGAATCTGGACACAGGCAAAGCTGTCAAGTGTTCTCAATTGGATTCTGTGGCCCTAGGCTTAGATTGAGTTTGTGAAGAAAGGGCCATTTTTGACATCCATGACGTCTTTAGCTCTCAATATGTCTAACATGCTGGTTATATTTATAAAATAGAATCATAACTACATCTGGAACTTTTACATAGAAATTAAGGTTGACTTACATGCCAGATTGATTTATATTCCCTGATAAGATGGTAAAGATTTATTTTACTTTGCACTCTTACAGCTTAGATTATTATTCATACTTTACTTTGCAAATTGGTGGTAACCCAACTGCAGCCAAATCAAGAGTTCACATGCCAAGTTTTGGTCTGAACAAGTTTTCTATCCAATATGTACTTGGCCACGAAAATAAGGAGATGGAATAATAGAAAAGAACGTATTCTGTGCATTTGAAGGCCAAAACCAGATGCGAATAGGGTCGTCATGGAGTGTGGCTAGTTAACATCTGGTAATCCCTAATGCACTTCACTGTCCCATTTGTAAGTTTTCTCTCATGTTTAATATCAACAGCTACTCAGTAACATAGTGAGTTGCACAAAGAATAAAATTTACAGATATCCAAGACAAAGCCAGAAAATTACTCTGTTCTTGGCATCCATCCTTTCTGGGCAAGGACTACATATTTTCTTTCTGTCGATGCTATGTTTAATAAAGCTATGCGATTGGTTGGACTTCGATAGAGCTGAATGTGTTTTGTTTTGTTTCTTTTTTATGACTCAGTGACAAAAGGAAACATAAAACCTTCTGCTTACTTTAATCAGAAAACTCTGGTTTCTTTTATGCATTTTGCAAAAGAGTTGAGAAAATATTCTCAGAAGGACTTGATGTCCCCATTGTGTGGAGAGGAAGGCAGATAATTGAGTCCATTTTCTTCTCTTGGCACGCTGTCTGATTTCATGTTCCCTTTCAGATCACTCTTGTCTGCAAAGGCTGTTTTCACGAACTAGAAATTCATGAAAATTTGCAAAGCAGAAAAGCAATGTCTACATTTCTGACCACAAACCTTTAAGATGCGGAGAGATGGCTCTGGCATGTTTTAGAAAGCTTGTGAAGATGAAGTTGTGATTCCCATTGCTACCTGCAGCTATTAAGATAACAAATACATCTTCCATCCCATCCACGCATCATGTTGTGCCATGGATGTAGATATGTATAGAATATGCATAAATCTAGACTTGATCTTGACAGAATAGAGTCACCTACTAAACTGATCAGTTGGCAACTAATTTAGAGATAATGACTAAGTACTGACTCACGTGCCTACCCAGGTCTATTTGCAGTGGCTGAGGAGAACAGCAGGCTTAGAAAGGATTCCAAAGTTCTTCCCATGTCCTTGAGTAAATGTCTCCTGGTGGGTATCAGATGTCTTCAGGGGCAGTAGGAATGGATAGGAACCTGCATGTCGTGTGCTGCTAGACACACTCCATTATTTAACTAAAGAAATGTATCATCAGAAGTTATGTTTCCTCATAATTGGGAATTGTGTTGCTTTTTTTTATTTTGCAATGCTGGAAATCAAACCAAAGGCCTTGTGTTCAGCAGGGGTGTACAAGTGATTGACTACTGAGCAGCACACTCAGCCCACGTGGGGGATACTTTATTTATTGACGTATATTTGAGAATAAACCCAAAGATTTTGTACTAAGCTACAACCACGGCTTATTTATTTATTTAGCTACTTATTTATCGAGACAGAATCTGGCTAAATTGTGAAGATCCTCAGGCTTAGCTTGAATTGGTGGGGCTTCTTGCCTTGACTTCATAGAGTATTGGGATTAAAGGTGTGTGTATTATCCCACTTCATGGAGAAATTTTAATTACAGATAAAATATTAGTAACTAAAGCATATGTATATTATTCAGTCATAGTACTAAGCTCAATTACAGGACACCTGCCATCCAATAGAATCTGGAAGTGGCTCTGAGATAAAAGGAAGATGCCATTTGAGCCCCATTTTACATATAAGGAATTGGATTTCACAGTAGATTAGTGATTCACTTGAGTTCATATAGCTAATATGCTAGAGAATTTAGGAATATTTTATAGACTTTTAAATGTTTTGTAATCACTCAAGTTTCTGACTCTCATCAGGAGTCAGAACACTGTAACAACTGTGACTGAGATTTCTGATTCCTAAATTTTGCAACAATAAAATATAAGCGTGACTAAATAGGAAACATTTACAATACACATGATTAAGTGACAAGCATGAGATAACTGGCCTCTGAAATGCACACCTGCATTAGTCAGAGTTCTTCAGTAAAAGGAACAACAGAATTCTGCAAAATCTGCAGAGTCTAAATCCAGCATGAGTTTGAAGGCTGGAAGGCTGCCGTTAACCAGGGAGAGTCTGTATGTTTCAGATCGAAGACCATGAGGCCAAAACAATGGGCTGCTTCAGGTTAAAGGCTATCAGGCAAAAGAAACCTCTTTTACTTCAGGGAACAGTAGACGTCTGTTCTTTTTATCTTTTTTTTTTTTTTTTTTTTTGCCAGATAAGACCGATCTACATTATGGAGGGCAAGTTGCTTTACTCAGTCTACCAGTTCAAATGATAACCCCATTCAAACACATTCTCCTACAAACATCCAGAATAATTTCTGAGCACCGCATGGTCCAGTCAAGTTGACATGAAAACGATCATCATAAATCTGCATTTCTCATCTTCATACCTTATACCTCTCCTTGAGTCATGCATAATCTCCAAATTAGGCTAATAGCAATATCATGGGTCTATCACAGGATATTACCAATATTTTACTCTTTAGCCCATAAAAGGATGAAAAGTCCATCAAGGTTGTTTATTCTTACCCTCAATAATTCATAACTGCTGTGTCTTGGGACAACATGCCCCCCCAAATTAATATGGTGAAATTGTGTCTCACAATGTACCTATATTTGGAGATAGAGGCTTTGAATAGGTAATAAAACCCACATGAGGTCATGTGGAAGCCCTAATCCAGTAAGACTGGTCTCTTTATAAGAAGAAATGTGGGTCTCTCGCTCGCTCGCTCGCTCTCTCTCTCTCTCTCTCTCTCTCTTTCTTTCTTTCTCTCTCTTCCCCTTTCTCTGTATGAGCAGAACAAAAGAGAGATGGAAAGGCACAGTAAGAAGGCAGATCTTTGCAAGCCAGAAGAAAGGCTGCATTGAAATCAAGTTTCTCATTACTATATTGATCTTGGGGTTTCCAACCTCCATAACTGTGAGGGGTCAAATATCTGGTGTTTAAGGCATCATGTTTGACATCTTCTTTTGCCATAATAAAACGGCTGAAGTCCTACCCGAGGTATTTCTCACTGTAAGGGAAGAGAAATTTTGTTTTTAAAATATCCATCCAATAATTGTCTGCATGTACTCATTTTTTTGTTGTTGTTAAAATCCATGCTGGGTAGAGATCTTCAATGTGGCCCTTTCTTAAAAGAAATCAGATGATATTATTTTTCTGGTATTTTGAAAGACAGATCACATATTCCCATACCCCACAGGAGACGGTTTCATCATGCTGTGCCTAAGGAGCATGGCAAAGTTGACAGTAGGAAAGGAATGCCTGGAAAGAGAGTAGAAAACCAACTCGTTTTCACCAACTACCTGCCATATGCTGAGCCACGGAGCCAGAGCAGGGAAAACCATGTGTAGTTCTTACCCTGGGGTGGTCCTCCAGTGAGGAACTTAAGTTTCAGGGTCCCTGTAGACGATTTCTCCCTGTAGATATTTAAGATTTGTATGGCAAGAAGTTGATCCTTAAAAGCTTACTTGGAAATTCTAGCAGAAAGTCAAATCACATGTGTGATTTTAACTGAAGGATAATCCTCCTTAACCAAAGAACATTTTCGCTTTCTCGTATAACACCTTGACTATCAGCACGAGTAGAACAGGAGCCATGACCTCCTTATCGTACCATCTTGACATTGTGCTACCAACAGACTATAGACGCCTGGGCTTATGTCTGAAAGGTTTGTAATCAAAGCATGCCTAGGAGATAAACCAGGAGAATAAAGGCAGTGCGTGTGCGTGCATGCGTGCGTGCATGCGTGCGTGTATTTTAAATTATGCAACTAAAATTCAGAACTCTAACATTTTACAAGGCCCCTATGCTTATCAGTAGGTGATTTTTAAACTTCCAATAATGCATTTTAAAATAAAGTTAAAGAAACTTCTTGAAATAGACTCATTGTACATATAACACCTTTAAGTCCTACAGAAAAATCAAACAAAGGATGGTGTACAGCAACACTGAGGTGTTTCAATTTTTCACTGTACAAGATCCATAGATTTTGGAGATGACCTATGAAGCTGTGAATAAAAGCAACACAACATTTCTGTGAAACAATTTCTAAACTCTCTAAAAGGTGCAATGTTAGATTCATTTAATAGATTGGCACAGGTTTTCCGTGGGGAGAGCACAGGTGTGTTTTTTCCTCTTTTTTGTATCAAAACCTGGTAATGCAGAGGTATAGCACAAATATCATGACCAGAGTGTCTTTTCTTATTATTGAATGGCAGTTATAGTTTGAAGTTGAACTTTGTTCAAAAAAATTGTGGCGACTGCACAGCCGTGGTGCACAGCCATGGCTGAAGCTCTTGTGGCTCTCCAAATTACCTAACGGAACCAGTAAGCCTTATGCTTTTAAAATGAACTATGTAGCTTTTATTATTATTATTTTCTTAAACTTCTGGTACAGAATTTTCCAGCTCGTAATATTTTGTATTGTGCACGGAATTGACTGCAGTTCTTCCTGCTTTGTATTTTCAAAGCCCCCAATGTAGGAAAAAATTGGATTTCTTAACAGGTTCCAAGTCCAAGAACTGCACCAATATTACCTTTGTTTTCCATAGAGTCTTAAAAAATAAATCATGAGTCAACATGGCTTCTGGTATGTTACTAACTTCTGTCAAGTTGGTGCCCTTCTAACAGCAGAAAAAGCAAATTCCCAGAGTTAGGGTAAAATGAGTAACAAATAATGAATGAAAATAGCAGGTGATGGATTAAGAGAGAATTTCTTACACTACAAGATTTAAATCTCATACTTTTAAGAGATTTCAAAAATCATTCTTATGAATTAATTCAATCTAATCTTGAGAGGGTGCATTGAAGATAAATGTTAACCTTTCTAAAAAGGCCGAAGGTTGAAATTTTAATCACAGATGAAAATGTATTAAATAAGATTAACTAAAATAATAAATGAAAGACTTTGGGTGTGGTTAATTACATAACTGTCAAGTTATGTAAGGTCAGTGTGGAGGCCCGGACATACCACATAGAGGGGAGATGGTAGTTCCTTTCCTCATACTTCAAATTACTCAGCCTCTTGCCACTTAAAAACAATCCAGTCTCACCCTATATGAAACTACCAAAATATATATCCTGTTGCCTTCAGAGAGAATGAAATCGTCTGTTCTTTTTTTTCAGTTTTTGACTGTGCATATTCCAAACTGGTAGACCCCCCAGACATGTCCCCAAGGTTTTGATGAGACCTATAAACCTCAAAAGACTTAAATCACACCTGTGGCAGGAATGTAGGCCAATGATAGATGAGTTAAATTAGGAAATGAAGGTCACTGACAGAGCATCAGAAATCATCTACCAAAAATGATGGGCTCTGATTCAGTGAATTACACTTAGTCAAATGACTAGGCAAAGGGTGAAAGATTTTCTGTACTCAGAGTTTATTTTAGAATTTCCTCAACCTGAGATCCTTACGTGCTTTGGTATTACAATGAGTTATCAATAGGCAACCAGGCACTGGGCCACTGGAAGGAGAATGGATGTTAAGAAGGATAGGTCAGTTTCAAACCGTCATACAGCAGGCAGTCAGAGAGTCAAAGGGAAGTGGAGGTGGAGTTCTACTTGTCAGTCGTGGATGAACACTATTATGTGAGGATTCCTAGTAAAAGCCTAAAATCTAAAGTCCAGAGATAGTCACCTAGGGATCCAGAGGTACTTTTGCAGATGCATATCCAAGAAATTGCAGCCTAGGCAGCTCTGAAGATGGTCAAATAGAAGTCTGTGGCCTAGCATTTCTAGAGGTGATCATCAAGAATCAGCCATACAGAGACTTTGGAGAAGGTAATTCCGAAATCTGGGTTTAAGGCATTTCCAGAGGTGGGCATTTGGGTTTCTGTAGTCTAACAATTTCTGGAGATCGCAGTACAGGAATCTTCAGTTCAGACACTTTGAAGGTGGTTATTAAGAAAAACAAGAAACCCCTTCAGAGACAATTACATAAGGATACATAATAAAATCACTTTAGAGATGGTCCCAGAGAACCTGCAGTCTAGGCACTTGCAGAGATTGTCATTCTGGAGATGGTTATTGGGAGCTCATTAGTTCATGGACTTTGGAAATAGATGTCTAAAAATCTGATGTCCTAGCATTTCTGGAGATGGTCCTTCTGAAATCTGCAATCTGGGCACTTCCAAAGATGGTCATCCCAGAAGTGGCAGTCCCCACACTTCCAGAAATTGTCATGGAGAATCGGCAGACAAAGCCCTTTCAGAGATGGTCCTCTACTCGTTTGTAACTCAGATGAATCTGCAAATGGTCATCCCTTGCAAAACCAGTGACTTTCAGAGTCATAAGAAAATCTGATACAAGTTGGACAAACATCCACACTGAGAGACTGGGAAAAACACTCTTTTGGTGATTTCTTCCCCCTGGAAATCATAAGTTGATGAGTTCTGGAATATTTGAGTCACATTTTGACTTAAAATTTATTTTATATCAAGAATTATACATGATTTCAGGCAAAAAAAGGTCTAAGGTTACAAATATAACTTAGAATCTTTCCTACCAGATTCATGGACTATTTTCACCTTTTCTTTTTGTATTTTTTGTCAGTGTAGTTTCATTTTTATTCAAGAAAGTACACAGTGGACTTCTTTAATTTTTAATTTCATATTTTTATAGAAAAAGGACCTTTTTATAACCTTACAATTCTCATCGTATTCTCTCTCAGTGAATTTTCTTGTGCTGTGAAGTCAGAATCCATAAACCGTAGTTAAATTCTGAGACTAGGATGTCAGGAGAAGAAACAGAGAGTTCAGGACTAAACCTCTAGGGACGCTTACACTGGGAGAGACTCTAAGAGAAGTGAAAATTCAGTCACTTGGCTTATGCCAAGTTTAACCAGATCAGTTGTCATCACTAACCAGTTCAAAACATTTCTTAGCTTTACTTCAAATATCAAAGTCGACATACATATATGTGTACATACTCTCTCTCTCTGTCTCTCTCTCTCACACACGCGCGCGCGTGCGCACACACACACACACACGGGAATCTGTAAGTAGTTGTTTGCATCTGGAAGTGTCCCCTAAAACTCTCATGCCTCATGTACCTATGCATACTGTGTAGTATTGGGAGGTGGGGCCTGGCTGGTAGGGGCAGATGCTTGAGGCTTGACCTGGAGGAGCATGTGCTGGTCCGTCCTTCCCCCCAGGTTTCTCTGTTCCACTATGCTGTGAGGATCTCTGTCGCCGGAGCACTGCCTCTTGCTCTGCCACTAGCTATGACCCCAACATGTGATTCCACAATTTTTCAGCCATCCACCTGTGAATGGACTGGGACTTTCTGAAACTGTAAGCTAAAATAAATCTTCCCTCCCAAAAGTTGTGGATTGAGCCACAGTGATGAAAAAGTAACTAAGGCACTAAAGATATTAGGCAGTTATGAATTTTTATATCTCTTATTCTCTCTCTCTCTTTACACACACGCACACACACACACACAAGACACCTTGAAGAAATCTTAAGATTATTTTACTGAATGAAAAAGCAGCTCAATAGGAAGTACGTATGAACTATTCTGTTTTCCTAGGAAGAAAGTATTTGCTATTACAAGAGTAGTATGAAATTCCCTTTCCCAATGACTCATTGGCATAGATTTTTAACAGTGAGGTTGCCAGTGACAGGATGAATGGATGTGTGATATCATTAAATACTGAAATGCTTATTTTTTCTATAGGCTGTACTATTTTAGCTTCCACCAACAATGTAACAATCATTATTTCCCATCACTACTCCAGCCTTATATACAGTCATAGCTTGTTTTTGTGAATCTATTGGTAAGAAATGCTCTCAGTAGCGTTTAATTTTATTTCTCTTTGTGATCCAGGTTGAGTATTTAAAAATTGTAAGCTACATAGGAAATATACAGTCTAACTCTTTAAAATTGAGCTTGCATGAGAATGACATGGCTAAAACATATCAACTTACACATATAAACCTGAAGTGAGTGGCTCTTCTCGTTCCTTGCTTGGATATAGCAGAGCATGGACTCCTTCACACCTCTTTGGAGTAATGATGTTCTTTTAAGATCCTAATATCCCACAATACGTAATTTATTTTCCCTATGGTGTATATAAATTACATTCTTTGTCTAGTCTGTATTTCCTTTGTCTTCCAGTTTATTGCATTTTCCTAATCAGAGTTTGTAGTATATACCCAAATAACAGATTTCATCATGACCAGTCAGTCAGAATCAGTTTTTTTCCCGGCTTCCTGGCACCCCAACTAAATGGCAAGTTTTCTCATGCTACTCATGGTTTCCAGGTCCCAAGATAAACCCTTTTGATTACATGAGTTTTCATTATTCATTATTAATATTCTGCATCATTGAATGGAAAAGATGTTTCAACTTTTAAGGAGGCTGTGCGCTTAGAAAAGGAAGCTGAGCAAAAGAGAAGAGTTTGGGTTTTTTCAGTTTTCTGGGAAGAGCATTGATCTCAACATGGAATCCTTAGTTTTAGGGTCAGTGTGATTCACCTTTCATTATCCTAAGACACAAAAGAATACAAGTAGACAACTTTTGAGATATTGCAATAATTCTTTCATTCTATGTAATTCAAAGAGAAAAAATATTTACAGACTTTAAGAATGTTAAGAAAATACCACGTATTATACATAGCAGGACATCAAAAGTATTTCCTCTGAATAATCAATAGCAAGTATTTAATTCATACACGATAGATGATGTGTGACAGTTGACATTTAGACAGCATTTTAAACAGAGTTCATTAAAAGACTGATTCTGACTGATTGGTTATGATTAAACGTGCGTTGCTTGGGCATATAGTTCATTAAGCTTGCTTTTTCTTTTGTTCTCAACATGCATTAGAGAATGCAACTTTCAAAATATGTCTGAAGTCGTCAGAAATCACAATACCTCCCTGTTACTTCTGTAATCCGTGCCTTGGCTATGCTATAACTAGTCTCTTAGTCTTTCTACTTACCACCCTATCACTACCTCAGTCTTCAACTTCTCAATTATCCGTCCAGTAATCAGAGTGACTACTCGTGACTTGTTTTCAAACTGAGTGACTGCTTGAAAGACTGTACAATAATAACCTAGCCTCTCACGTCACCTCTGACGTGAATTCCTCTTGCTTTCTTCCTGGTTCATGCTTCCAGGAAGTTCTCACACTTCCTCAAAAAAAAAAAAAAATTGAGCAGAATTTTGCATCAGGACCTTTGCACTCACTCCCTCCTCTGCTGCTTAAAAAAAATTTTTTTTTTGGTTTATTATTTCCAGGCTCTCTTCCAAATCTTCTTAGCAAGGACTCCTGACCGAAATAGCAGCGACGTCACTCTAGCTGTTTCTTCTTATTTATTTTTCTTCCTAATATCATTTTTAATACTTGGCATATTTTGTGCTTATTGTCTGTCTTCTCCTGTGAGAATGTAAAACTCCATTAGAGCTTTGTTTTCTTCACAGATAGATCTGCAGGGCTGAGTTGTGAGCAGTTATTACAGTGGGCTAGTCCCAGGAGCAGAGCATGAAACCAGAAGACGAAGTGAGATATTGCTTTATCGACAGTTGTTTGTATTGTGAAAACTCCTTGTCATCACTTGGTCCAAAGTCTCTTCCTGACACAGACGAGGAGGGTAGGTTTGGAAAAGATGGAGCAAAGGACGGGGAAGAGTCAGGCCGTTTCCGGGATGGTTTGAGAGAGAGGGAAAGGTAGAAAAGCACCAAAGGCTGGTGATGGTTGGAATATGTGAAATGAGAAAAAGAAGATAAGGAATAAAAATGACTCGTGACTTTTCTTGTTTATTTCATGTGCTCAGCTGGGTATGTCTAGTGGAGAAGGATAAGGAAGGAGCAGGATGTGTGAATTTAGAACAGTTGGGATTAGTACAGTTATTTCTCACAACCATTACATGCACACACACACACACACACACACACATACCCATACACAGGTGTGAAACACATGGGAAATCCAGTCTATTTCTTGCTCATCTCTGCTCTCTTATTTATGCCCAGAAGTGCCCTTGTCTGCCATTGAGTTAAGACAAGAGAAGGAGCCAGGACAAGGTCAGAGAAGAGACCAGTAGAACTTAGTCTGTTGCTTCCTCCAGTTCTCCCGTGACTGCACTTTTGAAGTGATTTCTTTGACCCTTTGGAACTCATTCCATGGCTCCATGCCCTTTCTCAGTTCCTTCTCCCTTTTCCCTACTGGGTTAAAAGAGGAGCAGCTGCCTGGTGTTGAAAATACCAGGTCGCTTTAGAGCCCTGTGTCGACATCTTTAATTCTGCCCATTCCTCGGTGGACTGTACTTCTGCTATAGTTTGGATCTGGAATTACACTCCCCCACCCCTGCCCCAGGCCTCCTAGATTTGGAAGGTGAGTCAATAATGGGGATTAATCCATTGATTTACTCTGTTGTTAAGAGGTGGGGCCTGATCAGAAGGGGCGGATCACTGGGGTGTGACCTGCCTGGTTCCACTCTTGGCTCAGTCTGCCTCCTGTCTGGCCATGCAGTGAAGAGCTCTCCTCCTGCTAGGCCTCCTTCCCATGCTTTCCCTCCAGTGCAGGCCACTCATGAGTAGACTGAGACCTTCTGAAACTGAGCTTTCCTTCCGTTAATCTTTGGATGTTGGGGATTGTGCTCCAGCAGTGAGAACATGGCTAAGGCAGCTCGGTTACCCTTCCTGTTAAATGCTGTCAGTATGTCAGGGGGTTCAGGATGCCCATGACCAAGAGCTGAGCCCATGTTCATTCGCTTGCCAGGGACCCTGGTGCATATAAATATTGGCAAGGAGAAATGGGTCTCAGGACATCTTAAACCTGGGCAAATATTGCCCAAAAAATAGCACTTTGGAGTCTTCAGCATGTATGCTGAAGGGCTAGTTAATCACATTTTTACTTTCTTGGAAAGCAGTCACTTCCTCTGCTGGCCAGCCTTCCATCTGGAACAGAAAGAAAATAGTTGTTGGATTCCTGGTCCTCCTATCCTAGTCCATTCTCACATTCAGGAAACTTGACTTGTAGGTCTAAAAGTAAAACTTGTTTTCTTTCTAGGAGACTCTTAAGACTAATATTCCTGTGTTTCATACCACTGTTTACCCTGGCTATGAAGCCCAAACTTAACTGGGCATCAGTTTTCTTCAAAAGAGGCATCTCCTTGCTTTTGCATATCCCTACTACGTGAACTAATGCTTTTCATCCTTTTGAACTCTTGGTTTTGTAAAATTTTAGCTACTTCATCATATATATACTGGCATTTAGTCTATGTTCATAATGAACTGTTCTAAAAATTGTTAACATTTGTCCAACAGAACACAAAATTAATTCACTTAAGCCATTTGTTCTTAATTGCGATAGCCACAATGCATTTCATCATTGAACAACTTCCATGGTAAACATTTGGCTTGAGGACAGTGAGCCAAATGATACTGATCGTTTTTCACTATTTTGGGCTTATACTGACATACATGGCCATGAACAGTTAATTGGAACTCTAAATGTTCCCAGTGAAATTTAATTAGTTTTCTGTGCAAATCTCAGGTTGTAATAACTTTAATAATAACTTTGGATAAAAATAAAAATAAAATTCTACAAGCAGTTTGTTTTTTAAAAAATCAACCTAGAATATTCTCTGGGAGGAAAAAAAATTAAAAATTAAGAAGAAATTAGGTAAAGGAATGAGAAATCATAGTATGAATAGCTTAGTTACTTTGTAAGAGGCCAATATGGTTGTAGAAATATTAAAATCCCTTTAGGAGATTTACAGAGAAGTCTGCCCTGGATTAGAATTTGATATCAAATAACTTAAACGAAGTCGTACAATTTCTGTGCCATTTGTAGTTGAGTTAATAGCATATGTTCCTGGAGGATTACAGACAATGATTAAGGAAATTAGGTTTTGTTTGAATTTAATTTAGTTATATAAAGCTGCTACTGTAATTTACAGCTTTGATATTTAATATTTAATAGTGCAGATCTTAGAAGAAAACTAGATATCGCTGTGTCATTATGCCTTGAAATATTATTCCCATAACTCATTTATATTTGCTGGCTGATAAGGATGTTCATCAACTAGATGGACTGAACACGAGTCCACTGGTAAAGCCAAGGCAATGTCACAGTTTGCTGAGTCCCTTGTACGTTTCCACTCCATTTCCCACACCTGTAACTTACTGAATCATAATTTATCTAGCCGGTCAATTGTCGTAATAAAGAAATATGGCAGTCTTCCCTTCAGCAGTCGGCTGAGAAAATGACTCCATCACACCTTTCTCTCATTTTATGTGCCTGCAGTTTCTAATAATTTAAAATTATAGGAAATTTTCAGTAAATATAGTCCGCCTTCCATGTGTTTTTTCTCGTCTTATCCATCTCCCTTTCTGTTCTTTCATTTCTTCCCCTGAGGCTGTTTAGTAGTGATTTCAATTTTTTGTCTTTGTATCTACATCTCATATATATGTATTTTTATTTTTCTTAAAAGAGAATGATATCAATTTATTTGGTTTCGGTTACCCCACCTTCTATTAGTGCTTATATGCAATACCCAGTGTTCACATTAAACTTGAGAATTTTGTACACATATATTTTGTAACAACTTCACGCTCCCTTCTTTGCCCCCTTTCTCATCCTACACCCTCCCTCATCTTCCCAGGCTCCCAATATCTCATTTATTTGACTCTATCATTTATTTACACTCCGAGTTTCTTCTATTAGAGAAACCACATGATATTTAATCTTCTGAGCCTGATTCTCTTCACTGAGCATAATATTCTCAAGTTGTATCCATTGACGTTAAATGCTTCATATCTACCTGTCTTACAGCAGAGTAGTACTCCATTGTGTATGCATACCATATTTTTTAATCCATGGAGTCTATTTATGAATCTTGTGTCTTCTTTCATGATTTAGCTACTATTCATTGTACATGGGCGTGTGTGTATTCTTTCTGGCATTTATTTGCAAACAATCCGGTTTTTCTTCTTATCTAAGAGTATTAACATAACTTGATTGTTTTTGTTTTTAGTACTTTGAGACTTTGAACAACTTTTCATCTCTATACCTTAGTTTTCAAGTCTATAAAATTGCTGACAAAGTTGTTGTGTTACTACATGTAAGTGCTTAGAATTATGCCTCAGACATAGTATGAAGTAGCAATTAGAAGAAAATAGTGAGTCAGAATAAATACTAAGAAATTAAAAACACTATGCTAATTATAGTCATTTACATAATTTGTGTCTTCTTATATTTTAATATATTTTAGAGTTGAAAATTCCTTGCTATTCCTTTGGATACTAAATGCCATATATTTCAGTCACTACTACAAAATCAACAATCACCCATTCTAGCTAAAAATCAACTCATTATGAATTGAAGGAAAAACTCTGCATCAAGCACATTTGAGATGCAAAAATCTTTTTTTGTATGTGAATATAATAAGTTGCTTCAAATCATGCAAAGCTTAAAGCTTTGGCAGTTGTTTATAATCCCTGCTCCAGAAATAGAGAAATAGTGTATTCATACTGAAGTAGAGAAAAAAAGAACAATAAAGAACATTCAGGACCAGATCCAGAGATTTCAGATCTCAAATTAAAATTCAAGAATTTTCTTTTGAAGAGAAATCCATTGAGTAATTTAAAATACAAGACAAGGTAATTTGAACAATAACTTTAATTCTCAGCAAAGGAAAGGAAGTGGCTTATTTCTTTCCAATAAATGATGAAATAAACCACTATCCACCGTAAATGAGGACAGGAAAGTTAATACTAACCAAGGAAAGAAACAAGATCTACTTTCAGGATAGTTTTTACTTATTCACAAACTGGGCACCATAGAATATTGAGAAGAGATGGGAGTGTGTTCAAGGACTAACATCAAATAAAATGTCTTCTAAAAGGGAATGTAGACAGAATTTGCAAGAGGAAGAAATACAGTCAGTTTGGCCAGGGGCAGCGACACACCTACCTGCTGGAGAGGATAAGGAACGTGCATCGCCTGAGTTCAGGAGTTCTAAGCTCACCTGGACAACATAGTGGGATATTGTCTTAGAAAGAAAGAAAGAAAGAAAGAAAGAAAGAAAGAAAGAAAGAAAGCAAGCAAGCAAGCAAAAAGAATAAATGCAGCTTTGAAGTTACAAGGGGAGAGAGGTTAAGATCTAATCCTAACAATTAGTATTTCTGGGAACAAGATTGCTAGTCATAAGAAATAAAATAATAGAGCCATAGTGAAATACAGGTGTGTTATAAAATTATTTCAAATTACATAAAACATTTTAAATAGCCAAAGCATTATAAAGATTTATGAATTACCAGTAATTAGGGGTCAGACAATTTGAGTGTGAGTCACGTTTATACCATTTATTAGTTTCATGATCATGAATAATTTTTAAGCTTGCTGAGCCTCATTCTTTCTAGAAAAAATAGTGTTAATAGCATCTGTGTCCTATACCTTGCAGTGTTTGAAGACTGGTTAAATTTAAAAAAAAAAAAACCTTTGAAACATGAAGTTCTGTTATAATGTAAATTGTTAGCACAACTTAGATTTTGTTTGATTTTTCATTTGAAAGGATATTATTACTTGATCATATTATGAATAGCTCTAGTTGCCAAGAAGAAATCTCTGTCCAATATAGAGAAAAATCTAACTCATACACTGGTCTTAGCTATAGCCCCTGGTGCATTGTAGAATTAAATTTAATCTACTATGCAATGGCATTTTTTAAATATTTAATGATAGCTATCATAATATCGTTTAGCTTTCTATTCTGTGTATTGGAGAAGAAAATTCAAGCCTTGGATAGTTCACAGTGTAATGACATCAGAGTTCTGTATTGTGCCTGGCTCCATTATCTACTTAATATATGATGAGATTTCTAGGACATAGACACTCTACTTATTTTTCTGTACTCTAGATGTATCTTGGGTTTCTTATTATCATTTTTTTTTAGCTCAGGGCCTTTGATTTGAAGGACATCCTCAGCCCTCCTTTTGTTTTGGGAGATGATCTCACTAGGTCACCAAGTTGCTACTGTGGTTTGGATCTAGAGTGTCCTGAAAAAGCCTCATGTATTTAGAAGGTGACTGGGCTGTGGGGATTGATGAGAGCAAGTGGATACATTTACTGATTTCACCTGCTGTTTAGAAGCAGAGTTTGGTTGAAAGGGGCAGGTAGGTGAGGGTGTAGCTTGGAAGGTGACAGTCTGGCCTCGGCCAGACTGTGAGATCTGCCTTACCACCCCACCATTCCAGTGACCATGAGTGAACAGAACACTCTGTAGTGTGAGCCAAAACCAAATCTGTTCTCTTTAAGTTGTTTATGTTGAGAAAGTAACTGAGATAGTTGTGAAGGGATCATGTGCTCAAGAAAAGCAGGTTCCTCTATGGATGAAAGAGGTAAATGCTGATAACTACAAGCAAATCATGACAGTTTAGGCATTCTGCGAACAAAATGAATCTACTGAAATGCAGAAGGAATCCTTTGGCAGGGATTTTTAGGAAAAGTCTCACACTTAATTAGAGTCTCAAGCCAATATTTGCTTCTTTCTGCTTATGGGATATTGACTTTAGAATTTTGATGTTTGGAGGTCCTGCAGAACATTGGCAATGATAGTAAAAGAAAAGTCAAGGTTACTGCACATTAAGCAATCAGGACTCCTCGTTGTTAAGGCATTGAATTAATGCATATTAATTTCCCTTTTTCCAGAAATGTTTATGCAATGCAATCTATCAGCCTCATTAGATAGCTGAGTCTGTCGATGCACAGACTGCTTGTCACACACCCTTCAAGGTGATCTGTGGCTACAATAGCTCACTTCCAGTCCTCTGACCATTTTTCAACTGAATTGCCTGTAACTCTAATCCCCGTTGGAAGCTTAAATACTGATGTGAGAAAGAATGAAGTTAAGCTTCCTCCTAATCCACGGTAGAACGGAAATAGGATTTGGTGGAGTTTGGGGTGGGGTTTGATTTCCCCACATCTGGTGAAACATTTCTGTAATGAAGTCCCCATCACCTAAGTAGAACTATTTTTTTCTTTCTTTTCTTACTTTTCTTTCTTCCCCCAAATTCACTTTTTTTGACCTTGGAAAGCAACGCTTAAGTTAATTACATAAGCTAAAAATTTTATCTCAGGTCTCCTTTTGATGAAGCCATGCTAAGACACATTGGGTATCTGTTGTCCATACCGGGAGGCACTCTAAGGCAGTCCCACAGAGTAAGCACTGTCCCATAGAGCTTTCCATGATGGTGAACATGTCCCATATCTGCAATCACCACGATGATAGCCATTATTGTCATGCAGCTATAGAATACATGACAAGTGGCTCCTGTCACTGAAAAACTGACTATTTTATGCCATTTCATTTTACTTCAATGTAAGTAACCATATGTTGCTAGGAACTTCCATACCACGCAATTCAGCTCCAGTTGCATTCCAATAAGTGTTGAGTAAGTGAATCAGTTGTATCACTGTTATGTTCCATAACGCTATATTTTTGCACCACTAAAAATTGTGCTAGGCCAGACTTTGCAAAGAGTATAACAATAAATGAACAGGACTTGCCTACCAAAACTCAATGTAGCAGGGAGTCATGAACCCCCCCCCCCCCCCACACACACACACACACAAATTGAAAATAGGCTTTGGAGAAAAAAAGTGTTGGAGATGCTCCAGAGGGAACATAGCAAAAAGCAGTTTTGAGGGGGGCGGGAATGATTATACAGCGATGAAAGAGATGTGCAGAAGACATTTAGACACCCAGCTGCTGGAGAGAGATCAACCGTGTCAAAAGATACGGAGTTGGAGAGGGAAGAAGTGTGGCAGCAGAATTCTGAGATTTATATAGAGCTTCAGAAGGATGAACAGATTCAGATAAATTAAGTGAAAGAAAGAAGTGGGTTTTTTTTGAAGAACCATGTACTATTGTCAATGTTGAGTCAAAGATTATTATTTAGTTTTTCTTTATTGCTTGATTTTCTCTAATATATATATATATATATATATATATATATATATATATATATACTCCTGTCTTTGTTTTACTCTGTAATTTATTTATAATTAAGTTTCTCATATGAGGGAAATCATGCAATATTTAACATTCCTTGTTTTACTCACTTAAATTATGGTCTCAGGATTCATTTATCTTCCCAGAAATGACTAAAATTCATATTTCTTTATGGCTGAATACAATTCCATTGTGCACATATGCCACGTTTTCTTCATCCATTTATCCATGGATGGACATCTAGACTATTTCCAGAGCTTAGCTATTGTGAATTGCACTGCTAAAAACATGGCTAAGAGTGCATGACCGTTGTAAAATGTCTCTTCTGCAAATATATGTACCAGAGATACAGCCACATCAAATAGAATTTTAGTTTTTAGTTATTTGAAGAATCACCAGAATCATTTTCAAGTGTCTGTACTCACTTACATTTCCTTCAACAACACAGAAGAGTTATTTTCCTCCCACATCCTTGCCAACATTTGGGATTGTGTGCGTATTTTATGTGTGTATTCAGACCAAAGTACGATTAAATTTCTGAGTTTTGATATAATGATTTAATGTAACACCAATTAACATATCAGCAAAAATTTTCACAGATTTAGAAAACAAAAAACAGACACAGAGTAGTTAAATGTATCATGAAAAAAAAGCTGTCTGAAAGACATCATAATTCCTGACTTCACGTTATACTACAAAGTTATAGTAAGAAAAACAGCATTGTGTTGGCACAAAAATAGTCATGGAGTCCAGGAGAATAGAATTGAGGATGCAGAAGCAACTCGTGCATTTTTGACCATCTGAATTTTGACAAAAGATCTAAAATCATATGCTTGAGAAAAGATAGACTCTAATAGCCCTGGGAAAACATACAGAAAAAAAAAGAAATTAGATCCATCTCTCTCACCCTATACTAAAACCAAATCCAACTTAGATTTCAAAGCAGAAACTTTGACATTTCTAAAGAAAGCATGCAAGAAACACATAAAGCCACAGGTACAAACAGGAACTTTCTAAACAGAATCCCGATAGCACCAGTAAAAATACCAAGAATCAAAAAAAAAATGAATCTCAATCAAATTAAATGCTGCAGCACAGGAAACAATTGACTGAAGAGACAAACTACAGACTGGAAAAAATACAGCTACTCTTCTGATAGAAGACTAATAGCTAGAATATAAGAAGAACCAGAAAAAAAAGTAAGTTACCCCAAACCAGTATCCAATGCAAAACGGAGGACAAAGGATCTGAGTAGACTCCTCTCAGAAAAAGTAGCAGCCAAAAAGTACATGAAAAAAATGTTCGCCCGATTTAGCTGTAAGGGAAATGAAAGCAAAATAAACCAGAGACTCCATCTTACTCCTGTCTTTATGCTTAAATACTCTTGTTGACATGGGCTCATTGCTTCAGTCTATTTTTCATTACCAGTAATACCACATTAATGTTATGGAATGTTTCCTATTTTCTTTATTGTCTTTTAGCCTGGTTATTTTATGTATCAGACAGTTGAAGAAGAAAAGCTAGTCATGCACCTGGAAAGCCAGACGGTACCTTTGCATAGTGGGTGCTATGCATATCCCAGTCCAGATCACGGCCCTCAACTCTACAGACTCAGAGTATTGTCTACTTGAAACTCATGGTTGAGTCCTCCTCTGGAACTGTCCTTGGGCTTGCCCGTACTACCCTCCCCTTTGAGTTAATATGTTTCATTAACTTCCTGGTATAGCTGCTTCTTCTAATCCTTTTTTCCCCCAATTCTTGTCAACGAAAGAGTATAACCTCTGCTCCACAACTCCTTGTAAAATCTTTAGGGATCTGGGAGGGAGAACTTAATGGTCAGGGCTTTTGCCTCTCATGTGCAAGGCCCTGGGTTCATTCCCTGATGCCACACAAAAAATAGCTGGGCCTGGTAGCATATGACTGTAATCTCAGCACTTGGAAGTTGAGGAAGGAGGATTGTAGTGAGTTCATGGCCAATCCAAGCTACCTAGAGAGTTCCAAACTAGCCTGAACTACAGAGCAAAACCATGTCTGTAAAAACAAACAAATATAAAATCTACTGAAGAATTCCGACGCAATTTTTTCACAGTTCAACTTCTTCTTGTAATCCCCCACTCTCTCGTGGGTGTTATTCTCATGAGCATTCTCAGGTAACCTGCCTGCACATAAGCCTGTATCGCAAAGTTGTTTACTCAAGGATCCCAGCCTAAAATAAACTGCACAACAAAATCTCCCTGGGTACTGTTTTAGCTCAACTAAACCATTTTAGACCCCATTTAAAGTATTAGGATCCTTTCTCATTTGAGAAAAGATTAATGAGGATGACTTTTTAAAAGTTGTATTAATTTAATAAGAATGGCGCTGGTGCAATAATAAAGAGACAAATGAATAGATGAGAATAGATGTCCCAGAAACAGATATTACTATATACAAGGATTTATTATATTATCAAAGCCATTGATATCACAAAGTATGATAAAGATTAATAGTATAACAAATCAAAGAGGAAGGAGAAGATTATTCAACAAATGGTGCCAGAAAAGAGGAGAGAAAAGGAAATTTAATCTTTATATCACAGACTTGAAGTCAATCCCAGACAGATTAAAAATGCTACTTCGAGTTCACTCACAATCAAGGCAGCAAATTTAGACATCCGTGAGATATTGACCTTTGGTTGTCATTGGGTGGAAAAGAGTACCTCCACATATTGTTGATGGAAGTCTAAATTGCAACAGCCTTACAAGGATAATCGCACGTGGACTATGAAAATTTGAAGTATGTCTATTTGTGATTATTTGAAGAATTGTACATAAAGGAAAATACACAACATACGATAAACTTCAAAAAAACCTTAAAATTTTCACAAATTTATACATTTGGGTAAATACAAAAATAAATATATATGATTATATAAATCAAGAAATGAAACATTGTATATGGTGTCTCTCTCTCTCTCTCCCCCCCCCTCCCTCTCCTCTGTGTGTGTGTGTGTGTGTGTGTGTGTGTATGTGTGTGTCACTAGCGATTGAGCCCCGTGTCTGCACCCCAAACCCACTTCTTATTTTTTGCCTTGAGATAGTCTTACTGAGTTGCTAAGTGGCCCAGTCTGGACTCTTAACTTACTGTCTTCCTGTCTCAGCCTCTCAAAAAACAAGGATTGCAAGCATGTTATGGTTTCCTGGTGCCTTGCTCTGGATAGTACCATTCCTCCTTTACCACGAAGTGTAGATTAAGTTCAAGTACTCATTAACTTCATCGTCAACGGAAAGAAACACATATTAAGATTGTTACTGTAACCCATGTCCAATGCTTGAATCAGAGTCCAGACTATCTGGAGTTAGCCTTTCACTTGTCACCAAGATTATAGGATAATGCCATAAAAATAAAAAAATGAATTTACTCACAATTTAGCCAGAATGGACGGACAGCAAATCTTCTCAAAATCCCCAAAGCATTACAATTTCTAAATAGTTTGGAACAAAAACCAATAGATATGTTTATGTAGACTCTGCCAGGCTTCAGCCCACAAGAATAGCCAGAAAAATGTTAACAATCTAGTTTTCGAGAAACTTCTCTGGTTCCAGTGCTGGGGAGAACAATTGCTCTCAGCATGAGAAAGTTAGACATATATTTGGCTTTTACTATCCTAATTTTTAAAAGATTTATCTCAACTTTTTATTTTCAAAGTGGCTATTAAAAAGTGATACCAATAATGCAATGAAAACCTAAAAGGTGTTAGGGGTTGGGGTGGAAAGGGAGAAGGTGGGTGCATGAGAAAGGGCGAAAGGAAGCGAATGTGGAGTGGACGTTACGTATATGTGCACAAAATTCTCGAGTTCAGTGTAACTGTTGTATATGGCACGTCAGTACTAACAAAATGGCAGAAAGACCAAAAACAAAGAAAAAGAAAATGCTACTTAGATTGAGAAAAGGCAAATTTGAAGAAGTTACATTTGACAAGACGAATAAAAGAAGTTAGCAAGCAGAGTGAAGAAAAGAACATCCCAACGACAGGTCTTGTTCATGACTTGAATTGGGAAAACTTCAAGGTACTGAAAAAAAAAAATAAGTAATGATGGTTAGCAGAAAGGAAGCAAAGGAGAGAGTAGAGAGAGGCAGGATCCAGTCTCTGCACAGAATGGCAGAGATGTGTATTGGGATCTAATTGTTATGAAAAATAATCTGGATGATTTAAAAGGAAAGTGTGATTTAAATGATCTTCATGGGCCACTGTGAAGATAGTAGGTTGTTGGGAGGAAAGACCAACGGACATTAGGAGATGACTTATTAGGGAATTGCAAGGGAGGCTTTGACTTGCACTGGGGAAGTGCATCAGCAACATAAAAACAAAAACAAAAAACGAGAGATTCAAGATTCACTTGAAGTTGCATCCACTGAACTTTATGACAGACAGGACGACGAGAGGGCAAAATAGGATGTTTATATAAATGAAAAGTTTTGAAAACTATACGTCCTCCCACTGATAATTTTCTCTGCTTGAGTTTTGGGGTGGAGAATAGAGACAGATTTTTGCATTTTATTTTTTCTAATCCAAATTAAAATGATACGGAGTACTCAAGCTCAATGTAACCATTGTATATCACGTATAGATGTAGATATACCTATATATGTAGATATACCTATATGCATATATTAGTAAAATGGGAAAAATGAGATAAAGACAAAAAATCTGAAATCATTATAATTTATAAAAATAACAGATGCACATCATAGATATTTATGGAGTACAAAAATATAGAAAAATATGCAAATCTAAGTGCTATCCAGAGGTATACACAATCAACACTTACCTATATATTTTTCCTTCTTGTCCTTTAATAGTATTGAATATATATCATTCTTTAATAATATTTACTATATATAGTTTTATATATTTCAATTTTTACAGATGATTATGGCAGGAGTATTTTTATTTTATTACAATTTTTGTAAGTTAAAATAGTATTCGTCTTATAAAAAATGGTAATGGTAGTGGTGAGAGGGTAGGAACTGTAGTTAATAGAAATACCAGCGTAGAGTTATGAGACTTGAATGATTACCTGTAATTTACCCCAATGTTTTATTTAAATAAAAGAAACAGTAAAGAAAATGGTCATTAATTTGATTTCTTAAGAATTTTATTCTATAAATGAAAGATAACATAATTCAAATTAAAAGGAAGAAAATAAACTGAAAACAGTATTAAAATGCCAGTGACCTCACATAATTTTTATACGAAGAGCTCATAGAAATTAGCAAGGGTTGCCTGCCTTTTTCTGTGCTAATAAGTAGTTCAAAAAGGAAGAAACAGTATTAACAGACATGGCAGTCAAAAGGCAGGAATGCGATCTCTTTTTCCCACTTTATATCAAAGTAGCAGAGATTACACAAGGGAGAATCTACAGGGCAGAGGAAGGAATAAGACGGGTCATCTCAAGCCTTAGTGCTGCAAGTCCAACTCTGTGAGCCTGAGATTGAGAACAGCCCATGCACACACTTCATTACAATGCTCATATCCTTTGACTTGAACTTCTACCTCAGGAGCCCTGTTCTAAAGAAAGGGCCTAAATGAAGATGCCTTCATGCCCAAAGGCATTCCTTGCAGTTACTATTGATAGCACAATATTGAAGACAATATAAACTATGATGATAAACAGAGACACCGACTCTAATACCTTCCTAATTATCATAGCACTACTCAAATTTATATGGAGAACTGCTGAAGCTGTAATTCAAGTAAAAATCATGTTTTTTTTTTTCAATCCTCTTGGTCTATCACCCTTCTTTGAGCCCCTCGTTCATCAATTACACATAGACCTGGTCCTGCCAATATCAGAGACCACTCCTTTGTCAATTACACATAGACCTGGTCCTGCCCCAGTCTAGCCACTCCCTTTCAACCATAAGCAATCTCTGAAAGGCTCATTGACATACCTGTCTCCCAGAGTTTTTTTGACACTCAAATCTTCAGCTACTACATTAAAAATGAATGTCATTCATATCTTTAGAAAACCAGCAGTAGGACTCAAATTTGATTTTGGAAACCAGCCACTCTATGTTTGTGATAAAGGACACATTCCAGAAGAAATACATTATAAATTTGGAGAAAGGCTGAAAATCCATGTATGAGTCACCTTTCTACTGCTGGAACAAATTCTCAACACTTACAACTTAAAAGATGAAAGGTTTACTTTGGTTTATGGTCAGCCAAGTTTCCGTCCGTGGTTGACTGGCTGCACGAGAGCTGTGTGGCAGAAGAGCCAAGAAGAGAAAAGATGCTGAGCCCAGGGTGGCGCAAAAACAGGACAGAAGGGAAAAAGTTCGGACAAGAATCCGCCCTCGAGAATCACACCTTCAGCGAGCTACGTCTTTCCTCCATGATCCACGTCCAGCTGTGGATCTATGAATTAATCCAATAATGAACCCAGTGTCCTTTTAATGTAATCATTTTTGAACCCCCCGCCCCTCCCGAACACATGAGACTTTGGGAGGATTCTTTCAGATCTGAACTGTACCATTTCTTGAAAATTAAAAGTGATGCTCTAGGGGTCATTTTAGAGAAAAGAAGACAGCCTGAAGGTTAATGAACAAGAGGGCCAAGAGTTCATCCTTCTCAGTGTACCCACTGCTCTACCCTGTATGTAAAAAAAAATCTCTCTCAAAACCTACTTGTCAACGGCAGTGTTTTAATTTAGTTTTGTCTTTTACCTAGAAGGCAAATGTATTTGAAGTCTAACCTGCTTCTTTGTACAAACTTGCATACTATTGAACAAAGTTTACATTTAAAAATTATTTCATTTGTAAAAGAGATTTAAAATCTCAGAGTTACCTCTAAGGACTTAGACTGGGAACAGATAACGAAAGATGACCTTTATTCAAATGCTTCATTCTTTATATCATAATTTTGCATTGTTCTTGACCTTTTAAAATAATTGATACAATTAATTGTATTTAAAGCAAATACATGAACCCTATTACTGTTTTTTATAAGATTTCCCTCTTAATTGCACAGAGATTGCAAGGTATATCTATATCTATAGATATAGATAGATATAATTTATTAGTGATATATCAGTAGTTATAATAGTAAAAGTAGTACCACGTTAGTGAATAATAGTAATAGTGTCTTACATATGTTTGTTCTGCTCTGGTGCCTTTAAATGGTCTTCCTTTATATCCATTGTTCCATCAAGTAGCATTTTAAAGCTATTGTGAAATCATTTTCATTTAACTAAACAGGAAGGTAAGCTTCACTGTATTTGCCTAAAAAATGACACAAAGTTCAGGAATATTAGAGCCAATATAAAATTCTGTCATCTAATTCTTAGAATAGTTTCAGTGGTGCTACATTTTCAAGCATATTTAAACATCTTAATGTATGTAGCAAATGGACACTCCAAATATGTGAACCAGTAGTATGTTATAATTCAGAAATGTTTTGCTTTTCAAAATGAAAAAAGCAATGAAAAATGAACCTAACATTAATAGCGATGGCTAAAGGATTCTGTGATTTTTATTTGTCTCATATCAGTGACCTTTTCCCAGAATAGGAAGAACTGCACAGGTATAAAAATAAAATCTAATCCCTTCCTTGAGATGTATTATGATTTTAAAATAGGTTCGAATAGGAAATTATCTATTGTTGTGACTTAAAATGAAAATTACCTTGCAAGATCATCCAGAGTTTGGAAATAATTCTAATAAATTTTAAGCTCAATATGAACTATATGTGCGTTACTACTTCATAGTAATTTGTAGTAACAAATATCTTCCTTAAATAGTATATTTGATGATAATGAAGAGACTGATGTAAAAAAAAAAGCCTGCTCTTGATTAATTCAATTTCAACCAATGAGACTGAATCTCTGAAGTCTGGTTTCTGTGGAGGCTCTCACGCAATCTTGCACGTTGGGATTTTGAATGTTAATATCCATGAAGTCTGACAGTGTGTTATTTTTATGTTGTTGTGAATTCTAAACTGTCATTTCTTCTTTTCTCACTATTCCACAGTTGGATACTCTTGCTCGTGTAGTGGCCTGTTGTGGAAACTTGTTCCTGTCAACCTTACTCTCACCTCTGCCTTCATCATCAACCAAGAGAGCTTGCCTCGTACATCCTCCAGCTTATACTCTGGTAAGTCCTGGTTCTTTCTTTTCTAAAGGAATATCCTCTTCATAGAATCCAAACAATTTGTTCATTTCTGAAGTAGCTCAGGAGCAGTTATATATTTGCTTTTTGCATCAGTAAGGAGTAATTATCTTTAGATTTTTAACCTCATGAAAACAAATTTGGGGAAACTAATATTACTGTTGATTTTGACATCCTCATATTGTGTAGTATATATTTTACTGGGGCTAAACATTTGTACTATGGATTTAATTTGAGCAGAAAGATGGAAAAGTAAATTATGAAGACAGAATATCATAAATAAGAATTTCTGAAGAAATGCCCACCATTGAAAGATCATTCAGAAAGAAAAACATGAGATGAGAAAATGTTCCTCTTGTTAGTCTACTCAGATGTAGTATTCTTTGCCTGTGGCATACTTATTTTCCTTCTCTGTCTAGCATATGGGGGGTTGGGGGGGGTCTTCATTGTGTACCAAAATCCCTCTTGATCATTTTATATCAGTACCTCACTACATACTACAATAACTTTAAAGCTGGGCATCATTATTAAAGTATACAAAATAATGGGTTAAAGAATGCATTATCCAAATCAAGTAGCTAATAAAAATCACAAGGCAAGACTTAGACAAAGGTTGTTCTCTAGGGCCCAATCCTTTAGTCAATTTTTAAAAAGATTCTACAAAATTTTAGTAGATTCAGTGAATCTAGATTCCAGATTGACTAGAGGCAATAAAAATTCTTGAGGAATTACTGCCTCATTTGTATTTTAACTATTTTCACATCTAAAACATAGAGTAAGCACGTGTCCTGGGTTGGGCCTTTTGTAGGTACAGGCATTAAAGTTCCTGAATTCTGAATATGGAAATAAAATAAACAGAAAGATTGTCTAGAATGAATTATAAGGCATTGGAAAACACATGGGCAGGAATAAGAGAAGGCTGGCTATGCATAAGTACAGTGGAAATGATATGGGCCTTGGAGCAGTTTACAAGTTACATGAGTCAGAAACACAGTGTTTTTCGAAAATAACACAAAGACATAACATGACGTGACTGCAAATAATGTTCTCTTTGTATTTCGCATTGGCTCAGCTTTTATGAGAGCAAGTTGTTGTGGTGTGATTACACTGTAAGCAAGAAAGGGGAAACTTGCAGAGAGTTCAGAGGTGTCAAATGAAAATAATTAAAAAGAGAAGAAAGTCTTGAGGAGATATTTAAGGGCTTAGCATTCTTTCTCTAAAGAAAGCAAATTTCAATACTATTTTTCTATGTATGTATATATGCATGTGAATATATGTATATAATCTTTGATATACATATATTTATAAAACATATAAATGGTAGCTATATAGAATATTTTAGAGAAGAAAAGACAAAAATCTATGTTTCATAGAAGATGATACCATAAACATGAACAAGAAGTAATTCTTTTTCCCACTCAGAAGAAACATCTTAATATTTTTCGAGTCTTTGTAAGTAGGCAGAATCAATAGCTATAAGATGATCAGAGGAAAAATGTTTCTATTTGCAAACTTTCCCTGACACATGCACTTATCATCAAAGCTTTTTCATTTACCAACCGAAGTCACACATAATTGTGCCATATAAGTGAGGCCATCTTTCCTTAAAGATAGTACAACATAAAAGTCTGCAACTCTTTTGACTGGATACACGTTTATAAAATTGATTTAGTTGATTAAATTAAAATTTTAATTTTAGATAACCTAGATTTCTTGTTTTTGTAACTTTTTTTTAATCAGAAGAAGTAGTAGTTTGATCCCTGTGGTAAATGGACCCAAGGTGTGCATTACACCGCACATTGAAGATCACATGTGTTTTCCCAAGCCCAGCCTCTGGCTTTCAGCAGCACTTGCATGTGGCCTTATACTCTGTCATGTGACCCACCTAGTCTCTAGATGTTTGACTCGCAACTGCTGGCCTAGATTAAAAAGAACAATGAAAAAAAAAATCATTCATTCAAAGAATTTGGCAGTTAGCTAACAGAGTTCTTTATGCAACTGTCCTGCTCACAGTTGTTGAGTTCTACACAACCAGATTCATATGAGGGTGAAGTCCTGAAAAGCAATGAACAAAAGAGGAGACACTAGAGGAGCTGATCCTCCTCTAAATCTGTTCTATGGAGCTAGTTTTATTTTTTGTTAAGATTGGTGCAGTGTGCCAGGAACCAGTTTAAAGCGCGCGTGCACACACACACACACACACACACACGCACGCACGCACGCACGCACACACACACATTGTGGTAACTCACCATCTTGAAGATTATTTTGATTCAAAGACATGTAATTGAAAACTTAATTTTCTGTTATAAAATATATTCCTATAGTGTAAAGAATTCAAGAACATATTCAAGACAAACTGTAAAATTTCAAAGCCATTTGTCATTTGTAAAGGAGAGGCAGGGATCACACAGTTGTACCTTTGGTTAGCATTTTCTTGGAGACTCCAAAGCCTTGCAATTTCCATTCTCTGTGACTTTAAATGCTCCTAAATTTCTTCCTAGAAGATTAAGAAGCACATGGATATGTAACCAATGTACAGTTAAATCCTAATTAAGAATGTTACTACCATAAGGAAGCGACTCTTTATTGAGAATGTTACTTTCTAAGTGATTTTCTGTTGAAGCATCCATGCTTTTAGCATAATGTCTTGAATAAAGGCGCATCCCTGCAGTCAGACTGTCTGCACTCTATAGTCCCATGCCCTTGAGTGAGTAGCTGAACCTTAACGATGGTTTCCACTTTCTTCACAAATACTTCATAAGGTTATTCGCAGACTTAACAGTATCAATAATCATAAGATATCTGGAATAAGACCAAAATATAATAAGTAGCACAAGGATTGTACCTTACCATGAGAACAACAAGGTTCGATTACTCTAAAGTTTGATTTTTAGGGAGAAGGAGTATGATTATTCACCTGAAGAGCTTCATAAGTGTGTTATGTGTTAATAACCTTGTGTGGAATATCTGTCAGCCAGTTCTCTGGTGACTTAACCTGTGGTGTAGCATTATAAAGGAAAGTACAGCACCAAAAAATGAAAACCTCTAACTCCACGCAGCTATTTAAGTATATTTTGACATCTCTAAAGGCAATGGAAAAACGAGGACAAATGGAAGCCCTGCCAAATAGCATTTATTTCAGAAATGTGACAGACTCGATCTCTACATTTTACTTGAAGATCACATTTTAAATAAAGGAACAATTAGTGTCCTATTGCATTCAGATGCATTGAAATAAGACCAATTGTACATATTAACTTAAATGTGTTCTTTATTTCTTTTCTGTGTGGAAAATTTTAAGAGCATAAATTGTACTCCAAATACCATATCTAAAAGATCAACTTTGCCCAACCAGATGACAAAGGCCAATTTTATACTTTAAAAGGCAGTAAAACCTAGCAGCCTCAGAGTTTTCTGATTAGCATTCCACAATAGTTTTCAAAATTTTATTAAAATTAAAGATTGTAATTGGTTCCATTTTGTGATTCTAAAGACAAACAGCACTTGATTTAATAAAATGGAGTGAGTTATTCTCTTGCACATTGTGGTCTCAGGGCTACTTGACAGTGTTTGAAACTATAAAGCACCCCGATATTTTTCTTTGAAGTGTACTATATCAGTAAATATTTACATAATTGAATTTTTAACTGAGACATTTTAAACATATTTCAAATTTAATGCCACTAAATAACCTTGATTCAAATGCATGCTAAAAGAAATTAAATAATTTCATGTAAGGAAAATGGTGTATTTTCCAAAATCTAATCACTGACAAGAGCAGCTTTAAAAAGAATTGTATATTTCTCTGGGTCTGATTTTAGAGAATACAGCTGCGTTCTCTGTCAGCTACTGTATTCAGTCTGTTGCAGTGTATGTTTAGGATGAAGTATGTGAAGACAATCTGTCCCTTACAGATACATCTTTTGGAATGAGAAGAGTATTTTAATAAGCTTCTTAGACAAATGCGGACATCCTTCATTAGGGCTGCGCTTAAACCTTAGCAGCGGCAGCATCTTAGTTTAATTGCATATGGAATCTGGAACCATATCGGTGAGCATTTTGTACATGTTTCTGCAATAATTATGAGTCTGTCTTGAACTTCCAATGGATTTTTCATCCACGAATAATTTGTAACACTATTCACTGGCCATTTGAAAAAATTGACTCACTGGATCATATAAACCATCCAAATGGTGACACAGAAATCCGAACATGAATTTATTATTGCCCCATCAATCTTATCACAAAGTCCTGTGGAAATTAAGATGACATCAAGTTCCTTCCGAAGGATAGATTTTGCAAAGTTCTAATATTTGCTTTAAAGCCCAAATCTTCTCATTAGAAATGAGAAGCCATTGCTTTGTCTTTCTCCAAAGCAAGAGGCTTCCTTGTTCATTTGGAAGAAAGGGTCGAAATAACCAAATCAGAAAACCATACTCTGCCAGTATTATTTCAAGCTGGAAATGTGTTCCGTAAAAAAAAGCTGCGTGAGCTTGTAACACAGCCAGTCACATGACTGGTTTTCTTCCTGACAGCTATCACGTTTCTATGCATAATTTTTATATTCCCACACAGAATTAAGATTAAAATCAAAGGCTGAGATTTTATAAAATTAATTATTTTAGTGCATCATCAAGTGTTTTTTTAAAGTAAAGTTGATGGTTTTTTACCTTTTGAAATTGTGAGGGCATGCTCACACAAGAGACAAATAGTAATATTTTAGTGCCTTTATGAAAATAGTTTTGACTTCATGAACCCCACGAGAAGGATTTCCACCAAACTGTAGATCATGATTTGAGAACTTCTGGCCTAACTAAATGAAAGTTTCTCTTCTTTCTCATCCTTAAAATTAATTCAACAATTTCTCTTCTGTCACCACTTTGAATTACCACTTTTATTTTTTATTATTTTGATTATCTTTCCACATTCTTGGCTCTTTCAAGACTGTATCATGCCTTGCTAACTAAAGATGTGCTCAATATACCAGTCATATTAGGTGTTACATAGACTCTTGTTAAAAATACAGAATTTCAGGTCTTCCCCTGTTTTACTAAACTACAGCTTACATTTCAACAAAATGTACCATGGATCCCTATATAATGGAGACCTGCTGTATATGTTGGTCATTCTTTATTTCAGAAAATCTACCATTTCTCTATTTTAGGAAATGCCCTACCTCCAATACGTAAAGTTTGATCCACTTTTCCTGGTATAACGGTAAATACATAACTAAGGAAAGCTCTTTGGAGTACATTTCCCTGTGAACCATGTAGTTGGTCCATGAGTCGGCCCCTGTAATCAAGACCAATCAGTGTCTTTTTCAGAATAATATGTACACTAGGATAAAGGAATTGCTCTTTTCTCCGGGTAATTAGCTACAAAGACGACATAAATCTAAAATTGATGCTGACTCTCATTGTTGTAGTACAGAGAGCTATTTTCTGAACTATTCCAAATAAAGGGAAGGTCTGAAATCACAGATGCAGAAAGAATTTGAGTGACGCTCGTGGCTTCAGTTCACACAAGCTAGCCACCTTCGTGGTCTGGGGTGACGTGAAACAATTTTGCTTGTTTGGCTAGAGCCACTTTGAATCGGCTTTCTGCTCCTTGCAACTAAAAATATTTTGACATGAGATGAAAAAAAAAGACGGTGAAAACAAATGTATGATTTGTGTTATTTTGTAAACCCTCACAGTTTTAAGTTCCTTAAATTTGTTTGTGATCTCAAGTCTCAATTAGTGGACACTCCTCTTGTTACATACCCTTCTAAAATGCTCATTGGAATACGTAGCAGGCGGTGGTGGTCAAAAATCTTTGTAATATAGCCCTGCCCACCTGCATAGAAATATGGCTCTATCCACTGTCACAGTCTCATCGGTCAGTTCTTTATGTCACTAGCTGGTCCCCAAAGTATCCCTAGACTTTTGTGCTGCCAAGACTTTGCACATGTTTTTCCCACTGTGTTCCAGACGCCTGACTAATAAACTCCTAACTGATGTTGAAGAGACTTTTCAAAGATCACTTCCTCTTTGACATCCTTCTTAATGTTGACTCATTTCTCTCTCTGAGATTGGAGTCTTCCTGTGGCCTTTATCAGAACTGCCTACGTTTTTATCAGCTTTGCCTATGAGATCAGGAACCCTTTGACTTTAGAGATATTTTACCTACAGTCTTAATACAGAACCTCACACTTACTATGCACATTTTAAGCGAGTACTAAAGGTAAGGAATACCTGAAAGTAACAAAAGGATTTTAGCCATTAACCTCACATTGCTATTGACCTGGTTGAATCACTTATGTTGCTGAGATATTGCATTTCTTCATCTATAAAGTTGGAATAATAGTGTCTGCCTTGACTTGAATGATAATTCCATGGACTAAAACATAGAAGAAACATCTCTTCCCAAAGATTTTTCTATCTTAAACTCTGCAACCTGTTAACAAGTTATACTACATGACCAAAGGACTTGCAGACATAGTTAATCTAACATATCTTGAAAGGAAATATTAATCTAGATTATCTAGCTGATCCCAACATAATCACACGAAGAAAGATTAATAGAAGTGAATTTGCTCAGACAATAAGGAAAGGAGAGATGAGGCATAGGGAGGTCAGAAAGATTCAAAGTTTGAAAAGGATTTGGTCTACTATTGCCTGTTTTGCAAGTACAATAACAGAGGCCTTTCATCATGGAATTCAGGCAGCTGTAAACACTGAGACTAGTCCCTAGCCATTCCAATAGCTAGCAAAGAAAAAGACAGCCCCACAACTACATGCAATTGAATCCTGCCAACAATGGGGGACATTCTGGAAATGAATACAGCCCCAATTCCAATAAATAAATAAATAAATAAATAAATAAATAAATAAATAGAAAGACAGACAGATAGATCCGTGCACTCCTTGATTTCAGCCTTCTAAATTGTGGAACAGAGGGCCCACTGAGACAACATGTACTTGTACTCTTGACCTAGAGAATTCTGACAGTTTAAGTATCTATTGTGTAACATCGCTTAACTGATGAGAGTTCGTTACGGCAGCAAAAGAAAACTAATACTTATGCAATACCGCATTTTATAAACTACCAATGTCAGGGACATATGTGCTCTTCTAATGCTGTGATCTATTAGACTTCGGGTTAAAGAATGTTCTGATGATGTTGTATCTATTATAAGGAAGATAAGAGCAAAAGAAGAAAGGATGTTATGTTAAACTCGTGAAGTTAGTTTGCTTTTCAAATGTTTAACTTTGAGGTTGTCTTTTACCAGACCCCTGGAGATTTGGCCTTTCTGCATACAGAGAGGTTTTATTAAAGCTCAAGTCCCTTGTAAAAAGCCTTTAATAGCTTTCTTTTAAAAATCATCTTAACTCTCTCTTCTGTGCTATTTCCTCTAAATGCAAGAAAGCACAGATACTGAGGAAACATAGAAGACAAAATTAAATCAGGGGCCCTCCTAGCTCTTCCATTATTCAAAGCACTTAGTGGACTATAAATGATTTAAGAGTGGTACAACCAGACTTCTTCACATAAATAGTTTTCGTTTTCTTGATTGGTAAGCAGAAGAAAGAAGATTCCATGTTCCCATTAACAGAGACTTTGAATTATCTTTTGCCAAAGAAGAAGAGAGCATCCTTCTTCCTGTCTGGTCCATATTTTTTTAAACATGGAGGCAAATCAAGAGAAAAGAAGAGACTACAAGTTTATTGCTGCTTTTATTGGACAGTCGTGATATGCCAGCAGGCCACCAGGCACTGTACGGAATACAGAAATGAGACCCGAAGTACGAGAACTATGTTGTAAACGAAACCAATCAGAACTGAAAATTACTACACGGTTCAAACCAAATCCGTGCTGTTTCTCATAACTGCTCTTACCACTTAGGATAGTCGAGACTCACAACATGCTTCATAAATATTAATTAATTATGCTGGGCTTAAATTTAATTCCTCCAGTGAATAGAATGCGTGTACAGAAGATGAAAGAGCCGGCCATAACCCAGCGCTCATTCTAATTTGGGATTGTAGTATCAGCTAATAATAATCACAATAATAGCTAACACTTGTAATCGGCAAAACACCCTTGAAGCGTTTATTAATCAACCATTTCACCACCCTGTGGGAAAGATAAATATTATTCTCCTCATTAACAGCCAAAGAAATTGTGGCTTCAAGTGGAATCATTTTGCCCTGGAGTCCCCCATAAAACCCCAACAGGAGCAGAGAGTGTTAGAATCCTGTACAGACCAAAATCATTACCAACGCCACATTACGAGAGGGGATTTAAAAGGTGAAACTTAGAAGGCTTTGAGTATTGGAGAGAAAGACCTGGGGCACATCTGGAAGAGAGGAGGATGTTTGAGGAGCTGGGAAGGAAACTCAATACTTCCTATATAAAGTTTCCTGCTCCGAATGTCTCCTTGGACCACAGTACGCATTTTCCTGATTACTCCAGAGCATTCGGTGTAGGAAAAAGGCTACGCAGAGCCCACAGATCGATCTCTGCAGCCTACATTACGTGTTTCTTTTTAATGAACGTATTTAAGATACAGCCAAGCTTGTCTACTCTCCCTTAGATATAAGACAATGCATTTAACACCCTGGTTATTAATCCTTTCAAAGCATGCCATTGAGAGATGCCTTCTTATGCCCAGAGCCACGAGTAGCTCAGGAAGATGATGCTTCCTTTCTTGGCCCCATTCCCAGTAAGGAAAATTGAATGAGGACGTGATAGTATCCCTGCTTGCTGCACGGCTGGGCCTTCCAGCCTCCTGTTTCCTTTCCAGCAATGGTCTCTGTCTATGTTCTGCATCTGGTCTTCCTCCTCCTAGTGCAGAGTACCCACGCTGGCCTTCCATCCTCTGGGAATGCTCTTGTCCCTGCCTCCTATGGACTTCTGGTCTCCAGAACTGTGTAGGCCTCTGACGTCTCAAACACGTATCTGCCGACTGTCATTCCTACTTCCTTGTGATCTTTTGGTCTTACACTTTTCGTAGCAAGTATCAAGCCTTAAATTACATCTTATATTGGTTTAATTATATTTTATGTTTGTTTAATTGAAACTCTCACTACAGTACAAACTTCTTGAGGAGAGGCTGGTTATATTTACCACTCAGTTATCTCGCTCAGAGTGTGACACATAAATGCAACAAAAGCTTGGGGAATAAACGAACCAATAATTTGAGATTTCTGCATATTGAATATGTAATTATTATTTGTAAAAGAAATGATATTCTCCAAATTATATCCAAATGCATGTGAACAGTTTTATTTTTCTATTTTTGCTTTGTGAAATTGAAGATTCCACTTTTTTATTTTATTTTTTTAAGCAGACATTACACGAAGGTTATTTTGGGAAAAGAGTGCAGAAAGAAGGAAGGGGTCTAAAAACACCTTATTTCTCGGTAGTCCGGGTTTCTCTGTTCCTGCAAGGCTGCTCATTTCTTGTGACTATCTCTTTTAGGCTCGGGTTCCTGTGGCAACCCTCTCTGGTCACAGGCTCTCCTGTTGCTACTTGGTTTTCCAGACTGGTTTTCTGGGCTCCAGTTCATACTCAATCATGATGAGCTATAAATGCATAAAGCATATTCTCTTCAAATTTTAAAGTCTTTTCTTCCACTCTGCTGGTCAAAAGGAAGGCGTGAGGTTTCTGCCTTCTTCACTCTTGGGTTTGGGCATGTGTCTTGTCCCTTGGGCGCTAATCAGAGGTAGAGTAACTGAATTGCACTAATTGGGGATAATGTAGTGAAGAAGTATTCTGAATGGCCGATTACTTACATTGAATTTGGAGCCCTTAGGAAAGATGATCTGGCATTGTGGGTTCCAAAACATGTGACATAGGGAGCTGGAGACCTTCCGGGTAAAGCGGGGGTATTCATGACTGCTCTCAGATGAGTCAAATTATGAGGAAAATACCGAGTGCTGGGTTTACTTCTCAGCAATCTAGCTTCCTATTCTTCCACTATTTCTCACCTAGAGTATGAGGACTTGACCATACGGATATGTGAAGTGCATCCTAAATTATATTCTTCTTGGTTTATTTTTTATTTTATTTTATTTTATTTTATTTTATTTTTATTTTTTTGAGACAGGGTCTTACTCTGTAGCACAAGCTTGTACTGAATTCACTATGCAGCACAGGGTGGCCTTAGGTTCACGGCAATCCTCCTGTCTCAGCTTCCTTAATGCTGAGATTACAGGTGTGTGCCACCAAGCCTGGCTTGCTGAATTCTACTCTTAGTTTCCTGATGGCAACTCAGCATGCCAGTAACTCGTAGAAGGTTCATGATCCAACTGAGTATACACTTGGCCAAGAATAGATTTTGGTCTTAAATTGCTTAGAGACCTCCCCATCCCACAATGCATAGTAAAATACAGCTTTTTTTGGTAAATAATTATAAAATGCAAGATTGCTAAGTCTGCTTTCTATTTCAATATATATATATCTTTATAAAAACGTCTGTAGGTTTTGTCATAAACACAGAGTGTTTAAGGAAACTAAATTAATTGCATGTATTTTAATATTGAAAGTGCAAAAAAAGCAAAACTAAACCTTTCCTAGAATGTGTATTTTATTTGTCTTGCTGAAAGAAAGATGAAATAAAAATGTGAACTTACATATCCATTTAATAGTGTGGATGGGGAAGGGCAAACATGTGTGGATGAAAAATGAATGTTAAAGTCAGGTATTTTTGTAATACATGAAATGGAAACATTTGCAGTTAAAGTATAATTTCCGGCATCTACTGAAACAAATATCATCACTAATAACATTTCTGGAGACTTATGAAAATATAATCAATTTTTCAGTTCATAAAATTTCAAAAAAAATTGAATTTACATTTTCTAGACCAATTAACAAATTCTAATTTACACAGTGTTGATGCTTCTAATTGGCAGGCATGCATTTTTATGAGTCTTCTTGTTAATCTCTTATGGTAATCAAACTCACAAATTTAAAATTCATTGGTGTTCTTGATACATGTAACTAGTTAAAATCTTTAATTAAATTAGGGTGACTAAAAGAAAGTCACTTTAAAAGCAAAATCATAAAGTGTTATGACTAATGTTGTGTGAATTAGCATAAAGTAGGTTTGGGGAGAGTCATTCTACAGACTTGGCAATTAGAAGCACCTGCTATTAGTGCACTTGTTAAACTTTTATCAATTAATCATTACTCTCTCAAATAGCAAGAAAAATTGAATGTTTTGAATATGAAGAGAGTGATTAATTGCAAGTGGCAAATCGCTGACTGGTTCTATTATTACCTGTGCTTTAAGAATTTTTGGAAATAAATGTCTATTATCGTTTTATGAATACATAAATTATACTAATGCATTCAGTACTAGTGGGTTTTCTGGCATACTCATTCTGTAACAGTTATTTTCTCAAACTTATAACGATCATTTGAAGAACCTAGAATCTGTCATAGGATATTATCATGGCTTCATCAAAAACATTGAATGACAGCCTGATTTAATCTTATTCTTTAAATACATACTGTCCATATTTTCTATTTAAAAAAAAAACATCATGGGAGGGTGGGAATAGTTGTTTAGCTATGGTAAAGAAATCAGTTCTATTTGAAGTTCAATTTAGGATTAAACAATATAGTACTATGCCTTCAAAATGTTAATTAATTCTCAATTTGGCCTGCTGTTCTCAGACGTAAGCATTTAGACTGCAAAGGGCACTTTGGTTAAGACTCATTTTATTACAAGTAAAAATTGGAAAACAAAATTGATTTCAGAAATGTGTTTCAAATCAATGCAGCAAGAGCAGAGTACCTAAAATCTTTGCTAGAATGTACTTTTCATTATTCCAAGATTCACACAGGGATCACTAATGGTCCCTGAAAATCCAGAGATTATCAAGAAATGTGGCTTGAAGTACCATGAAATTGCTATAGCTATTTATCTTAGCTGTTCATGGATAAAGCCATATAACTCTTAGATGGGAAGAGTATCAACTGTGGCAAAGATGTCAGCTATATTTTATATTTAAGAAAGCGAGAGGACATGAGTCTAAATTGCCAGAAAGTATGGGGGCCCTGGCAAGGAGGTGACCTGTTACCCAACCCTATACAAATTCCATTGTCAACCAGAATGTAATAAATATCCAAAGAGGATGCTCTTCTGAAGCTCTGGTAAAGATAAGTATCGACATGATGCTGCCTTCCGTAGAAGTTCTGGGATCCTGACTGTATCCTCAGCCTTGCCTTATCTTGTCCTGAGTTTTCTGGTCTTGCATGTCACTACTACCTAAGTCATAAGAAGAGAGATGTTAATCTACAGCACAACCATTCAGGCATGGAAAGAGAGAAAAAGAGGTGTATATCAAGAATGCTCTACTAATACTTTGGGACTGGAAAAGGGGATGAGATGACTTGTTTTAGAGTATGTTGTAGCATGTGTGGCCTCTGTCTACTGGTTCCTTCACATTCCCACAGTTGTCATGTGCTCCTATGTCTCCAGATGTTGCCACATATACCCTGGGAGCCAAAAACATTCTCCAATAAGATTAACTTAGCTAGATTGTTCCAAAATTCTAGATAGTATTTATGTGGGTAAATCAGTTAAAGTTAACTCCCTGGAATATCACTTCTTTCAGATGTTGTCCACTTGAGTATCTGTATTCCCTTTCTAGTTCTGCCACTCACTTTGCTGTGATTTTTTTTATCACTTCCAAATCTTAATCCATTTTTCTGTAAAATGAAGTTGACAAGTTCCAATTTAATAGAACCGTTATAAGGAAAAAATAAGATACTATTTTAAAAAGCCATGCACTCTGTGCTCTCTAGAAAAAAATTTGTTGGCTTTTTATATATCATTATTGGTTGCTCATTCCATATCATTTCACTTCATGAAATAAATTATCTCAGTGACTTCTCAAGTCTCCATTAAGACTGTTTTAAACATTGATAGCAGTAACTTAAATATAAATAGGACTCTTAAGGGCCTAAACCCTATCCTTGGGATTGCTTTTTTTTCATTTTCATTAAATTACATTTCTTAAGGATTAACATACCTAATAGACACTGAACATTATGAAGTGAACATCTAGTTCAGGACTTCAAAGAACAAGAACCTTAGAGAAAATGGCCTTCTACATCTAATGTAAAATCACTAAAACAGATGATGCAGTTTCACATACATTTACTGTATCACAAATTCATTGAGCATAGAAGTGATATCTTAAGCATCTTTTTAGTTTCTTTTCTGGTATTTCACAAATGGAAGAAATTTTTACAAATGCTTATTCAATAAAGAAATGGCAGAACTGTCAGAGTAATAAATATTTTTCCCAAACTCAACCTGATTTATTACATAGTTTTGTTGTAATCAGTTCTGCCGAGTCCCTTAAAAATGAAAAAGGTAATCACACCTAATACCTGACATGTATGTAGACTAAATGGTTTCCAAAGCCTTTTCACTTATCCTCTTTCATAATAATACGTCGTTAGCCCCGTTCTCCTCTGAGGGTGACTAGTTGCTGCAGGTTTGCCAAAGGCCTTGGCCGTGGATAGGCCTCAGCCTCCGGGATGTATCTCGGTACTTAAATGAAATTGACCCTACAAGAATCTGGTTTAAAAGCATCAGGTCAATTTTACTTTAAGACGAACTGATAAATATAAGACTTCTCAGAATCTTACAAGATGGAACACATTCACGGAACTAGTTATACCCCCCAAATCTTGGGAATCTTACCCTTTACAGATGACAAAATGCAGTCCCTGGGGTGAAGAGAATTTCCTAAGTTTGCACTTGGTGAGTCACTGTGCACATCAGAATTAAAAGCTGGTTATTCTTTCATTGTTTCAGTATTAATCATCACAAAATACAGAAGATTTTAGTCAAACTCATATTAGTCACATTTCCTTTGCTGTTGTGAACATATTTCACTAGAACATGTACAGTTTTCAGCCTGTTTATTGAGTCAATAAACTAATAAGCACATAATTTGGTTGTCCAATATGGAAATAACTAAGGTCATGCAGCCAGAATCTCTTCACCAGTTATTTACCTTAGAAGCCGACAAATATTTTCCATTTCCACTGTAACATTTAATATACTTTGAGATAATCATTTTAATCTTAGAGAAATGTTGTATCTCTAAGTGAAAATGAATTAAATATTTTCAACATTATATATAATACACCTCTATCATATTCACACTCATTGTATGTAAAACCCTAATAAGCTTTACATAATATATTTGTCACACACTTCCTCGTCGTCATTGGCAATGAGAGTCATAACTCCTTCTGGACATAGACATGTAAGAAATGATAGATAAATCTTGAGAATATTGGTGACTGCCTGCTAAGACTTTAAAGAACCACCAGCTCTAATTTATGCACTGGGCCTAGTGAGCCATCTTTTTATAATTTGAATGCTTGCAGAGTTCTTTATATAGAAAAGCTTTAATAATAAATATTTAAAATGAGAGATGAGTAAGTCAACCAGAAATAATTATATTCAAAGCTAGAATTAAGGACCTTAGTCAGTTATGAAATTATCAGTGAAATATGAGGTTGCGCTTAAACTTTTTTGAACACTTTTTAAGACTAGGGGCACTTCTTTGAGTCAAGTTTAGATGAAAATAGATATTTTGGACATTATTACCTTCTGAAAAACAGAGGCCATGTTCTACTCATTTGTGTATATATTAACTTTGGAGTCGTTACTTAGAACATTTCTGTTAAGCTGAAAAAACACTTCCCTTCCCTCTAATGTGCAGGGAAGGCAAGCTTTCAAGAAATTCCCTGCTTGTCCAACATGTACAACTCAGCTCACCCACTGGAATCATTTTATGTGAATTAGATCATAGCTAAATTTGCCTGTAAAGTTTCTAGAAGCCATCTTGGCTAGTTCTGTGCAATCCTGGAATCTCTGTACAGTTTTTGATAAACCAAAAAAATAGCCTACTTACATGGAAAAATCCAAATCTTAAACCAAGGCTAAGTGCAAGTCTTAAACTCCAAATTTGAAGAAATATGGTATTCTCAAAAATGGCCAGACACCCTGGTCAATTGCTACATCTGCCTGAACAACATAAATAAGAAGTTTTAAAAATGGTTTGACAGTGTGAAATCCTAGTAGCATTTCACTAAGAAAAACCATCGTGGATGTTCTCTGAATTTGTCAGAGCCCCTGGCAGGCCTCTCAGGAAACCAAAGACTATCAGTACACAAGGCGAAGGAGAGACCTATTTCATTACAGTTAACAGGCTTAGTTCTTTTAGAAAAAGCAAACAGCTATGGTTGGTATGCTCTAGCCCTTTGTCTACATCCCTAAGAAAAAAATAAGTTAATGGCCAATAGAAATTGCATTCTTGAGTGATGACTTGAACAACACTCGATACCTCCACCTTACAAACAGTATTCATCTTCTGCAGAGACTTTATCAAGTCTTTCAGGATTCCACTGACACAGAGGCTAGTTATTTTCTTTTAAAGCCCAATATCCGACTAGCACTTTCAAGATTGAAGTACTGAGGATTCTTGCTATTTCTCAGGCCAATATCACTCACCTGGGTGAAAGGTCCTCAGTTCCAAATGTGGCTAACTCACCACTATAAGTATAACCAGCTCATGAGTCCTAAAAACTTCTACTTAGAAATGTTTTCATGGGGGAAAAAATTGGCTTGCCAAGTCTAGCATGACCTATCTACCAAAAATAGTAGGTTCTGGGCTATTCAGCACATCCTATAGAGAAACCCCACAGTTTCAGTGCCTTTTGCGTGATGAACTCACTGACAGGCACTGCTTCAAATGTAAGTTTTCCAGTACATGGGTCAGCATTTTATGTGTCCCACAGGTAATGACCAGATGGACTGAATTTGATGGTCATTAGCATAATTTCTATACTAGAGACAGTTTATTTTAGGGCTACCATTTCTCTGGATTCATGGTGCTTTTTAATCTGTTGAGGAAAATATCTCTAGAGCTTATTGTGCTTATTTTTGTTTGTTTGTTTTTATTTAGAAGGACTTTCTGGTAGCAAAATAAGTCACCAGCAAATTGAGGAGGAATAATCTTAACGGGACTAATTTTGACCATAGTATCACATATAATCGGAACATCTATGCAATTCTGAATTTTAATCTGGTGGGATTAAGCAATTTGGAAGACTGCCAGTCATGAACTCACTCCATTATCATGGAAACCAATAGCCACCTATACGAATTGTTTTCAGTTTGACTATACATTAAAATCATTTGGAGTGTTCTAAATGTCAATACACAACACTGCACAGTTTTTCCCATATGAGGAACCCAGAATACAAGCATGGTATAGAAACAAAAGGGTATCACAGCAGGAGTTAGGGGGTGAGGAAGACTGCAGGAGGGACAGAAATGGGAAGGGGAAGGAATTTTATTGTTGAATACGTGTGTGTGTGTGTGTGTATTCACAAATTATTCAAACTTAATGTAACCATTATGCATTACACATATATTAATAAAAATGAGAAAAAAAATAAAAATGACAATACATAGGCCTTCTCCAAGACATTGTAATGTCAGTGATCTGGGAATACACAAATCCATTAGCTTTTACTTTTTTAAATTCTCTAGATAATTCTAAGGGGTGCCCAGAATCATGAATTTTTACTTAGATTTATAACCTTTCGTCTAATCTTTTAAATTTACTTAGCTTTACGGTGTTCTACAAAGATAATCTTCCCTGAGGACTGAAGGCTGTGATTTATGATGAGCTCCAGACTTCCTTATCTAAAGACACTTGGGAACAGATTGACCATCATTTCCCACTGGGCATCTATTTGAGATACAGAAAAATTAACCTAAAAGGGATATTTATCATTAAGCACATTCGTGAACTAAACTTGTTGGTGCTAAATGGTGGATATAAATTCAGAGAAAATATTATGCTTGTCCCTAAATCAAATAGACTCACTTATCATTTATCATCTAAAGACATTAGAAAATTTTTATCATCTAAAGACATTGGAAATTTCTGCATTAGGGACTCAGGGCAAAGGTTTTTTTTTCCCCTTCATCATTTTTTAAATAGATTAAAACCAGTCAACTCTTGGTCCTCTAGAGTCTGATTTCATGAAGAAGGTTAAACAGCTAAATTTAATTCTGACCAGATTAGTGTGCAACATGTGCAATTAAAAATAAAGACTGTGTTCTCTCTTTATTTTTATTTTTTGAAAAAATGTATACCTTTATGGAGTGCTTCATTTTCCCCCAAGTCCTCATTTTCATAAACAAACTAACAAAACCCAAAAAGCATAGGAATTTTCCAGAAGAGAGGAACAAGAAAGCTGGGCTACAAATGCACCTTAAGACTTGAGGACCAAGCTGAGGGCGAATTCTCTGAATCTCCTTGACTTCCACAGAGTCAAGACAGAACAGTAAAGAGGTTTCCAACCAAGGAACCTCAACAGGTACAGATCTAAAAAATTCCAAGCAAAGTCTACTCATCCCAAGGCTAGGAACAAAGAAACACATGGCTTAACATTAGAAAGCCTTCTTGGAAATGTCCATCCTACTGTAGCTAGTCACTAAAAGAAAAAATACATGTACCTTGTACCCCCATAATTTCAGTTGCTGAGTAAGAAGTTAATTCTACTTCATTCCCCCACCCAAGTGAATTAGGCAGTAATCTGATTTTCTGGTATATTTTTCTTTTGATGTCCAAGGGCCTGAACAAGTAGATAATATGTCGTCCCTGGCCCGTTGAGAGTACACGGTGCTTCTGTTGACCTTCTAGGACAGTAGTAGTGGGTCCTCATGAGGAACTGAGCCTCCCTTCATAACCCAAAACTAGTAAGACTGAACAAGGAGGTACAAGAGAGAGGGAATATTAATACAAGGAGGTAAGGAGCTTCAGAAGGTAATTGTCTTTGTGGAATGGGTGAAAATAGAGACAAAGCTAACAAGTTAGTAAGAAGTTAATAGTCCTACTTTTTTTTTTTTTTTTTTTTTTTGGTGGTGGTGGTACCAGGAATCAAGCCCAGGGCCTTTACACTAAACTAAATCCTAAATTCACATCATATTGTATGCATGATATAACAAAAACTCCACCTCATATCATATGCTGTTAAATATTGGTGGGGAAAATCTTTAAGCTAATTATATTTAAAAAGTGAAGGCTACATGAAGGCATATTTTCAAACTTCAGTCAAAGTGATAAAACTTTGATAACATCAGACTGTATAACAAAGCACACATGCATATTGTCATATTTTGAACTACTAAAACTACAAATACTGTAAGTAAAAACAAGAGAGAATAAAAAAAGTAGTGCAAGTAGCTCAACAGAAACAGGAAAATAAAAGGGACATAAAACAAAATAAGTGAACAGAAAAGAAAGATTTTCTTGTTTTTACTGTATTAAAATTTTTATCTGAATATTTACTCAGTGCCTCAACAGATGATTGGGTACAAAAAAATGTGATAACACATTCACAAAAGTTGGAAAGATTGGAGTCATTTGTAGGCAAATGGTTACAACTTGAGACCATCATGCTCAGTGCAGTGAGTCACGCGCAAAAGATTAAATATCTCTCATATCAGAAACTCAGAGTGCAAATAAATAAGAGTCAAAGGGGTGAGATTGTGCAAACCGGGGAGGATGATGGAGAGAGGACGGAATGTGAAGTGGACGATATGTATGTGTGTGCAGAATTCTTCGGCTCAGTGGAACCATTGTGTATTGCATATATACACTGTTAGAAAGGAGGGGATATAAAACAAACCAAAAAAGGGCTTGAATTCAGCAAGCGCATGTATTTGAAGAAGAGTGTGAAATGTTCGTACCTGGGATATAAAAACAATGACTTTTTAAAGAGTAACATTAAAATAAGAACTCATGCATTTTTTTCTTCCCACAGAATGATATTCATCATTTTAGTCCACTTTTGATTATTCATATAACTAATTATAGTTGGTACATCTGGTGCAGTAAAACATAAGGCAGATCCTACTCTATAAAGGACCACACTGCTTATTCTTCCAACATTACAGAAGTATTAGTTGATTAGAAGAGTTATTCACATAAAATATTTAAAATATAAAATATTTTAAAATGTTAATATAAAGGAAATAAAAATGTATTAATTAAAGGTAAGGTTTCTCAGGCCAAGATTTTGCTAAAAGAAGAGAGGAGTTACATGAATTTATTTTTCTTTGTTCATCCTGATTACATGTTAAAATATTACCAGGTAAAAGATGATTCAAAGAAGCAAAGGATTATTCCTTTTGTTAAAATTATGAACTCATTGTATATTTCCTTTTGTTCACTGAAATTTGTAATTGTTTTCAAAAGGTGGCAGTAATTGCACAATAAGATAAAAATGTGAGGTTTCTATCGTAACATCCATTAGCAAAATCTAATTACTTGAATTTTTCAACAAAACTTTATATATAGACTAAGAAAGAGAAAAATATGAAATCACACAGGATACTGAAAGGAGTAAAATATTTAAATTATTTTACAAGATCACATATTGAAGCTACAAAGCTGGAATCTAGACTAATTAAAGCAACATATTTTCATTTATGACTATCAATACCAAAATATAGAAACTTTTGTTTTTGATTTGGGCTACTTCAGTTGGTGTGCAATGTTATGTCCTGGTGGTTTTCGTTTGCATTTCCAATATGTTTAAATACCCAAATACTCATCAGCAATTTGTGTCTTCTCCCTTTTTCTTGAAATATTTCCCAGAATACTTTTAGGTTTTTTATTTCAATCACTCTCCCAAATAATCAATTTTGAACTTTATTCATCTTGTTTTGATCTCTGTTGTTGTTTCCTTATTTTTGTCCTCAATTTTTCATTTATTAATCCTCACTCATCTGTTATATTAACTCTTTCTGGATTCTTGTGATGATAACTTAATTCATTGATTATGTCCCTTGTGCTTGACCAATATAAGCATCAAAAATAAACATCTGAATATACTGACTTAAATTTATCCTAAAACTTTTGAAACATGTTTTCTTTATATCTAGCTCCAGTATTTTCCCTTTTGTAGTTTCCTTTTTGACCTGGGTATAATTTAAAAGTTTATTAATAATTCTCTACTTGAAAATTTTAAGTTATATTTATTTCATTGACTTGTTTACTCATGATCAAAGAAAATATTCAATGATTGAAATCACCTTAAATTTATTGGTAAGAACACATTTTTTTTTGTGATCCTGTGTAGTAGACAGAAAATAGCCTTCAAAATTGTTAATATCCCAGTTTCTGGAGATGATAACTATATTACCTTGTAGAGTAAAAACGGTTCTGCAAATGTGATTAAAATTGATGAGCTTGAGATACAAAAATTCTAGGTCATCTTTGTCGAAGAATAAGTAAACATACACATTTTAGTATATCTTGCTTATTTTTGAGCATGAAGAATCGCACTGCTTTGCACTGCCCCCAGCAATCTCTGTTACATCCACCTTTGCAGGTTTGCCAAAGAATGTATCGCTGACCTTGGATTTTTGCCAGTGTAAATCAAAATGTACGCATTGTTGGAGTTTTAATTCACATTTAATCCTTTGTGATGAAATTAAGCCTATTTTCCTGTCAAAATCATATTTGCATATTCTTTATGAAATATTAATATATTTACCACATTTTGGTGGCTCCCAAATATATTTAGTTTCTAGTAACTTTCTTTGGAATGCTAAATCTTTATCTATCATTAAAAATAACTTTAAGCATTTTCATCCATTTAGTATTTGCCGCCTTTATGTGCGCACACGTGCGTGAGTGCACGTGTGTGTGTGTGTGTGTGTTCAGTGCATATGTTTAAGTGAACTTGTAGCTCTATATTATCACAGTACATCTTTAGTAAGATACACTATACAGGGAATGGAGAACTGAAACAAGATATTAAGCCTTATTCAAAATTGCTAATCATATTGGAAATTTTATTTTGTTACCATCTTGTTACATATCAGAATAAAGAAAATGTGCCAGATTTTCAGTATAAAATAAAATTTACTTATAAAATAATTTATAAAATTATAAAAACTAAGAAAAGCACAGTATAGTTAAATTTGAAATAAAAATTCTAATACGAACTCATTATTATGTGCTCTTGCACTTAATACGGATCTTATTAGCTTTTTCTCTTAACAGGTCTGGAAGCAGTAACATTCCTGTAAAAATGAGCATACCCGACCCTCATATTTAGGTTTTTAACTACTAGTTCCCTCTCAAAGAAGTCAGAAGAACTTAATAAAGGGATTGCATTCATATCTAGAACATAGGAAGTGTAAAGCTGTAATAACCTACTGTTTGATACAGGAAAAAAATCAATCAAGGACCACTGGAGTTATGACAAAATTATACTGAGGATTTTTTTTAAGTGCAGAAAGATTTACTTTAGTGCACAATTTCAGGGGTCTCTGTCCATCCATGGGCAGCTGGCAGTGGTGGAAACACATGGTGGAAGTACAGCCAGAGAAAAGCTGTTTGTGGCATGGCAGACAAGAAGCCAGGGGAGCAAGGAAGGGAGAAGTTGGCATCAATCCTTCTAGTTTGTGTCCCAGTGATCCACTCCTTCAGGTCAAACCCCAGTACTTTACCCCTTCTGGGTTGAGCGCCAATGTTCCATCCCTCCTGACCAGGCCCCGTCTATTAACAGCACATGGTTCCATGGGCATTCAACAACACCCAGGCACAGGAAACTCTGGGGGCACATTACAAAACATTCATGTTCACCTCCTTATGCAAAATGTGTTCAGGCCTTCCCTAAGAGTTGCCAAAGTCTTAACAGTTTCAACACTATTAAAAAGGCCAAGTCTAAAGTCTCCTCAGAAATTGAAGGCAAACTCTTCGTGGCAGGTCCCTCGGTCAGAGTTTCCAGGCTCTGGACTTTCCTCCATTTGAGGATGCCAGCGGGGAGCTACTAGTTGGCTTGGGGCTGCTTCCTGGGCTCATGTTTTCCTCTGCTCCAGTGTGACTTTAGGATTTCTTACCTTCCCGTGGTTCCCTTTCAGTTGCTGGGGACTCCTTCTTCTCCTAGCTAAGTTGAACAGGCAGTTTTAATTATAATCTCAATGGCTTAAGTGAGTCCTTGAGGAGACATTGTGCAGCTCTGTTCCTTGGCTGGCATCTTGCCTGGACGTCCACACCAAGGAATTTTTAAGGGACTCCCTCCAGTCAATTTTGAGGCTGGTACCTGAGTATCAAGAGTAGCGTTAAAAACATATTGATAACTTTTAATTTTTGAATGTAAAAGTTTTAGATATCAAAAAGCATAATTATTTGTAAAACACTGAATAAATAAAGAATCTGTAGTAATTCTCACTAAAGAAAAGAAGAGACTGAGATTGGAGGTTATTAAAGTGTGGAATGATTATGTGATTTATTGCCAATTGATACATTTTTGACTGAATGGAAGCTAAATAACATTAAGATCAGAGAAAAAGATAACCAAGACTCTCCCAGACAAACAGAAATGTATGATTATCCTATAGTCATACCGATTCTTTACTTTGACAGCTGATAATTAAGGAGAAAGAGTTAAGTGAAAATTTCAGAGGAAAAAGATTTTTCTGCAAAAGAACATTAGTTACCAAACATAGAAAAAAAACCCAGAATATTACCATTACAAACTCATAGTCTTCTGATCTCTCAGCCCTATAAAATGAGTAATTCAGGCAAAGATTGTTTCTAGAGTTTCAAACAGTTAGTTAAATGTTACCAGAATATAAATTGTACAGAGTTGTCACAGAAAACATCTCTTTTATTGTAGAGCTCTGTTCATTTGAAATTGCCAGAGCAATCCAACAGTATCACTGTGATGAGCCCAGTTTTTCATTGTGACCAAGGACCTGACATATACAAGATAACGGAATAAAAGTTTAACTGGGCTCATGCTTTCAGAAGTTTCATTCCAGGACTGCGGACTCCAAGACAGAAACATCAGGGTAGAAGGACATAATGGAGGAGAGCTGCTTAGCTCTTAACTTGTGGCATTCAGAAAGAAGAGAGCAGGGTCTAAGAGGAGGTGAGAGACATGAGGAAGTGGGTGAGGCTGGAAAAGGTCAAGGCAAGGGACGCCAGGGGGCCGGACTGTTCTGTGTCTTAGTTGCACCAATGTCAATGGTATCGTACCATCACTATTATTTTGTAAGACATGACCGTAGGGGGGAATTGGGGTAACAATACATAGGACATAGGATGTCCTGTGTGGTATTGTAACAGCTGAATATGAATGTATGAATTTTAAAGACTAAAATTTAAAATAAAAAAATATAATTTTGGAGACTATTTTGTATGTTAAAATATTAGAAATATAAAAGGCCAATAATATTGCTGTTACCTGTGGTTGGCTCTGAATGGTAGATATTTCTTTTTGTTCAATATTTTTTACATGTGTAAAATGTTTCATATTGAAATTGCCTTGATTAGAAATATTTTTTAAAAAAATCACTTTGATTAGAATCTGGGGAAATTAGTTAAGACAGCTAAAAACGATAATATATTTAACCTTACCTATTGAATTTTCTTGTCTTTAGGATCCTTTAATCAGCTAATAGGACATACTATTTTTAGTGACTCTCTTCATTATCCTGTAGGAGCAAAAGATACAGCAGTGGTCATGACTGAAAAAATAAAATATTCATTAAATTAATAGAATTTTGCTTGATTTATTATGCAGAGATGATGGCAGTATTTTGATTTGAGGCATATCAAAAAGGACAGGAAGCCAGAGAATATATTTCAGTCCTTTATTCAGTTTTAATTGTGTGTGTCATGGTTCAAGCCAGCTGGCGTAGTGAACTCAGAGCTAAAATAAAATGATCAATACTAGGCATCAACTTCACATGCCTTTGTGAACTAATATTTTCCTAATTTAAGTAAAAGTTTGTTTGGTGGTGATTAAGATAAGAATACTTAAAATTATTCCTTTCCCAAATTAAAACAGATATCTTCTAAAACAAGATATATATCTATATATCTATCTAGATAGATATCTATCTAGATAGATATATAGATATATATTCCTGGAAAGCACAGGTTTCAGTATAATTTCTTCCCCCAACAACACCCCTGCAATGGTAGGGACAGAACTCAGAGTCTCATGCATGCTAGGTAAGCAATTTAATGCTAAGGTACATCCCCAGAAACAATTCTGTTTCTTATTGTTTCACTGTTTATAAATTCTAAAAGTATCAAGGGAATATATATATATATATATATGAAAAGAAACTTTGTAGGTGTATATTCAAAAATATTATACATACCTCTAATATATATGAGAATAAAATATATATTTGTTTCGATGATATGCGGATGTGTAAAGAAATTATGATATCTTCTTTCATCATTAGTGGTTTAAATATTTGCTTCATTTAGACTATCACATAAAACTGTCAGTATTATATATATTAGATTGTGGCCAACCATGCAGCAAGAGTGAATAGAAATAGGACAATGGCCGTACACCATAAAAGAAAGATGTTGCTATGGTTTGTAACTGGAATGTGCCCCCAAAGCCTCATGGATTTGGATGCAATTGGACGTCTTTGGAACAATGAGCTATTGGGAGGTGGGGCCTGGCTGGAAGGGGAGGATGCTTGGGCTTTGTCTGAAAGTATTGTGTCAATTTGTTGAGATTAGGAAAGCCTGGGGCGGAGCTTCAAGTGTATGTGATTGATGTCTGGGCCAGGAAGTGAAGCTGGTGCACCCAGCCTGAGTGTGAGTGGGGCAGCCCTACAGGCAGCTTGAACTAAGAAAAAGAAGGAAGAAGAAACATTGTTACAGGTTTTTTTCCTGGGAAAGCTCTGGCCTTGGACTTAGTCTCCAGACCTCATCTCACTCCGCCCTCGCTTGGTTTTCTGTCTGCTACGCCACAAAGAGCTTTTCTCTGACTTGATCTCTGCCATGTGCTTGCACTACAGCTGGCCACCCAGGCATAAAATGAGTAAGACCTTCTGAATCTGTGAACTAAAATAAGTTTTTCTTCCTTTGAGTTGTTGATGTTGGGTATCCTGTCTCAGCAGAATAAGTAATTAAGATGGATGCTAATGTTAAATTCTATGCTGATGGTCATCCTTTGAAAATGGGGTCAGTTATATCCTGGATGGAGGCTTTGATAACCTAATGAGACTAGGAGCCCTGGTCACTGTATCTTCAGTGGGTCCTTCTCAGTACACATGAGCAGTGAATTGTAAGGTGAAGCAAAACATTGACCACAGGATAAAGAGCTATCAAAAAGCCTGATTTATCAGCAATTGAGCAACTGACAATCTTTTTGGATAAGGCAGAGGTTAACCTTCATTTTCTTCCTACAAAGGCCAGATTTTAAATAATTTAAAGTTTGTGGGTCAGAATATCTCTTTCAAAAACTATTCAGTTCTGTCATTTTGGTGCAAACGCCACCACAGACTGTACGCAAATGAAGGGATATGGCTGGGCTTTAATAAAATTTTATAAAAATAGGCAGCAAACCGGATTTGACATTTAGGTGGTAGTTTGATAACCTCTTTTCAGATTATTCAACTAGCAAATATTATCTGAATAAGAATTTTGTTCCCTAAAAGTCAGAATTAAGGAAATTTTAAAAAATTATTTTCAGAATATTTGAAAGAAAATTATTTATGACTTTCTATCTTGTCTTCTTCACTTATTAATTCTTGTCTGCCATTTGTGTCAAGGTATAAGAGAAAAACTGAAGGCTATATCAGAAAAGGCATCAATAGAACACAAATAAGTGACTTGCATATTTTGTCCTTTCTGTCCCATGAAACCCTGCAAAGTTAATATCTCCCTTCTCTTGAAAGAGGGAAGTAATTTTTTAACTCAAACACTGCTGACAAAGTTCAGTTAATGGAGCGACAGAGGTGGGGTAGGGCCCTGCTGTGGTTTGGATCTGGAGTGTCCCCCAAAGCCTCATGTACTTGCAGCACTGTGCTGCGAGAAAGGGGCCAACCAGGCTGCATGTGAATTACCCAGTAGGCAGCTTAAACGAAGTAAAGGAAGGAAGACGACACGTTGTTGCAGTTTCTCCTTGGGAAGGCTCTCGGCTTGCCTGAGTCTCCAGACCTCAACTGGCTTCATTTTCTATCTGCAATGCTGTAGGCAGCTCACCAGCCTCCGCCATGTGCTTCCGCTGTTGCTGGCTGCCCATGAGTGGACTGTGGGAGACCTTCTGGAAGTATGAGCTAAAATAAATCTTTTCTCCTTCAAGTTCTGGAAGCTGGCTATCCTGCCTCGGCAACTAGGAAAGGTTCTATATAAAAAGGCAAAATGGGAAATGAATGAGCCATTCTGTCCTAACGTGTGCAGGACTGAAACCTGTCAGTGCATTTTGGGTGAGTATTGTCAGTCCAGCAATGGTCTTCTACTTGACGATGAGATCCCAACTCAAAAATCCTACCAAAATGAATGAATAATTTTAAACATCTCTTCCTCAACACTCACAAGGCAAGTTTTAGTAAAGAGACAAAATATTAGTTGGCCACAGTAAACAGAGTTGATGTCTAGTGTGGTCATTTTATTTTAGCTCTGAGGACAATATACTAGCTGGCTTGAACTACAGATGATGCCCACAAATTAAAACTGAACAAAGCCTAGAATACCTTCTCTGAATTCTTATTCTTCTTTTAATGTTGCCCCAAATCACAACCCTGCCACCATCAGTGCATAACATATCAAGCCAAAATCCCTGTTGATGCAATGGATATTTTATTTTTTTCCAGATGTGACACTGCTATTGTCTTCTGTTGACTGCTTAGGATTGTAGATTCCTGAGTCAGGTTGAGAGTAAAACCGAGCTGTATGATATTAAATAAGTCACCCCATCTCTCTTATCCAACTTCTTCATCTGTCAAATAAGGATAATAATATTGACCTTTTAATATTGTATAGAATAAATGAAGACATCAAAATCACTCAATAACCCTAGCTCACAGTTAGAAAAATGTACCGAATGAATTGAGGTCAACTGATTTTTCAGCCTCATTTTGAAGCTTTCAGTTCTCCTAGAGCTCATTAGAGAAGAGAATACAAGGTTTATAGAAATGCTCCTTCTGCGCTATTGCGCACAGAATTTCAACGCTGTGGTGGATGTTACTGCTTCTCACAACAGGATTGTATGTCTGCACTCATTTAAAGTTTTTCATAGATGGGATCTCTTTTGGCCAATAATACAGAAGGAGAAGCAAAGTGGGTGCGAGTGCATTTTTCCGATCTCAGCTATGTCATCATGATAATGGCTATTCATCAAATTCTAGGAAATTTACAGTAACCCTTCATTTAATGGGAAGGCTAATGCTTTTAAGTATTATTTGGAGGAATTATTCATTTATTTATATGTTTATTTAAAATATAAGACCTATCAGAGACTAAACCTATTTTATCTCCCTCTTTGATGGTCACTCAGATTCTGAGTAAAATGAATTCATAATTCCTGATCTTTAGTTACCTGTTTTCATTATGCTTTATTGACTACTATTATCCAAAGCTTATGTCATGTGTTTCATCTTGTTTCATTTTCCATCTTTCTTAATTATAATACTGACTTAAAAATGGGATTTTTTGAGGGGGGGAAGCCCATATCCTTAGTGGGAGAAATGAGATGCATATTTGAAACAAAACTTGTAACCTTCAAACTTGGTTTATGGATTTATAAGTACTATTACTCTATTTTCAGATGAAGAAACTGACGCTCAGATTAATAGTTGGCCAAAATTTCCACGTCTTGAGCCTGCATTTGCCTGCTCTGAATGTTCCATATCTCTCTTCTTTCTACATTATTACATTCTTCCAGCATTTTAGACTGAGTTGTTACTTTTAATCATTTACTTCCTTTTTTTCTCCATTCCAAATACCCAACAACCTTGGAATAATTTAAAGTCTAGCAATAGGAATTAATACAAATGTTAGTCAAATGTTGTACTTGGCAACAGACTCCTTTCCATTTCTGCCTCTGACAATTGATTTAACCAATAATTCTTCAAGATTTGTGTATGAAGTAATATATATTGTTCCTGCTGTGAATCAGCTTCTCAGCTATTAGGAGAGGGGCAAGGAAAATGTTTTAACCTGAGTCTTTAAGAAAGTAAACCCAAAGTAAATGGAACCTGAAAATAATAAAAATAATGTGAAAACGACCATAATAATAAACAATATTCAAGATGGACAAACTTTATTCTGTATAATGCTTAATAAAATTTAACTTCTAGCTACCTTGGTAAGAAGAGAAAGGCAGGAGGTGAGAAAATGAGAACATAAATTATTAATATAAACATTAAGAATGAAGGAAGGGACATCAACACAGATTCTAAAACTTTTTAAACAAAAAATGTTATGAACGATGCTTAACATAAGCATAGCAGCATATAAATATTGTGTGCAAGATTTCCCCGATAAAAACTTTACAACATTTTTAAGTAATTAAAGAATACAGGGGATCTAAATAAATTGTAATATGGTCTGTGTTCATGGATCAGAAGTGTCAATTATTAGTAAAATGTTAGTTCTCCCATAATTTCTCTAAAACATAATCCCACTGAAAATCCTAGGAAGTATTTTTTTGGGGGTCAGGGAAGCTCCAACATGTGTGTATAAATAAAAACTATTTAGAATACTAAAACAATTTTGAAAAGGAGGATAAAAGTTGAAGAAATTATATATGGATATTAAGTTACAGTTAGCTAGGAGGAAAAGGTTTTTGGTGTGCTATTATATCATAGGGTGCTTATAAGTTATAATTACAGAATATGTGTTTTAAAAATTCAAAAGAAGCATTCTTAATATTTAACATAAAGTTTTCAAATAGTTGAAAGGATTGATGTACTTAATCTAATTTAAACATTATACACTGTATACATTTATCACATCATAACATGGTACTATATGAATATGATCAACTTTATTGTTTTAATGTCAAAATTAAATTTTAAAACCAACATGTAAAAATTTCACAGTAATCTAGCTAATTTTATATTTACAACTGTATAAATAGGTCAAAATAATAGAACCCAATGTTCATAAATTAACCCATCTATGAATGTTCTATTATAATTCCACAAACAATTATTGAATCAGTAAAGAAAGATGTTTTTAACAAATCGTTCTGGGAAATCTGAATATATATATATATATATATATATATATATATATATATATATATATATATGCCACCAGCCTTACATGATATCAAATAGAGAAAACAATTTGATAAAAATTATGGACTTAAATATAAAAACTAGAATTATAAAACCTCTTTTAAAAATACAGAATACTATGTCCATTAACCTGGAGCCAGCAAAGATGTCCTGAGTGTACATCTGTGGGTTATACAACCACAATGTCACAGGGCTAAGGTTAAAACCTTGGGTTAGAATTTTACATCTCAAACTTTTTTTTTCTCACTCCCCAAAATGTTATACAACATAATTCAGTTGTCAAGAACACAAAATCAGAAGCATTTACATGGAGTGATATTTATCCTTTCCTTATGATATACCCTATTTTCTCTCATCGCTCTCCTATTTTATTTTATTTTAAGTGCTGGTCTCAATTCAGTAAACAAGTTAATGGCACACTATTCGGCCTCAGTCTGTAGTTAGAGAAATCGCCATGCTTAAGGATCTGAAAGAACGTGATTTACTGGACCTCAGAAAGCGGAGAAGATTGGAAAGTGCTAGAAGTCATGAGATAGGTGGGCAAAACCCCTCTCAGTTTATGGGCCACATGAAATATTTTGATTTTAATCTGAAGAGTAAAAACTAAAAAGAAGATGTAGAAACATTGTGAGCAAAGATAAGAGATAATTAGATTTTTATTACAGTGGGGAGAAGTAATAACAGAAATATACTACAAGCCATATATCTAATAATAAACACTCCAGCATCTGAAGGTTTTAAAAGGTAAAAAGAAACAAGTGAAATTAATTTTAATGTTCTATTTAACTCAGTGGGTCATTTCAACATTCAGTCAATATAAAACAGCAGATGCGATATTTTATGTACTTTTTCATATGAACTGATTTAAATCTGATATTTCACACTTACAGCAAGCTTCAATTTCAAGTTCCTATATTAGCGCCTCTGGCTAACGGTAGAAATGCGTGTTAGACAGTTCAAGCGTAGAGATGGATGGAAATAGAACAGGAACGGATGTGCTGGGATCCGCCAGGAAGACAGTCATAACCAGATAAGCTTGTTTTATTTAAGGTAATGTATTTGGAGAGAAGTGGACAGATGTTAGAGAAGCCTTAGAAAGCATTAGAAAATAATTAGAAAGTGTTAGCAAGTTGGACATTGGAATAGAGTGGCTGAAGGAAATGACAGTTGCATCCCCACACCGTCATCCACTGACATCCTTGCAGGATGGAAAGAGGATACCATGTATTAAGCACCCCTGATGGGGAGCCTGTTTGTCCCCTCCGGACATAATCCTCAGAGCTCACGTTAACTGTGGAAATTACAGCTTTTAAAAATTGACGAGGACTGTGATTCTGTAACTGGTGAATGTGGTTGGCAAGGCTTATTTGTTTCCTGTTCTGTAATATATAACTTGGAGAAAATATGAATTCTCTGGTATCAGTTCTTTGATTTTTCTCAACTGTAAAGTTCTTGAGAGTAGAGTTTGCTGTTGTTGTTGTTGTTACTGCAGTATTTCTAGAGGCTAGCATGATGCCTGGCACATAACAGGTGTTTAAGTGAGCGAATGAGTGAATGAATGAACGAAACTGTCTATTCGAGCTCCAGTATTCTCCTGAAACAGTTTGAAATAGCAGATGTTTTGCAGGCATCTGGGGTCATGACAAATAATCACAACAATGGCCTTGATGTGTCACTTGATTAAAACTTATAAATTAGCTGAGAATACTACATTTATCGGAATGAATACATTACCCTTTTCTATTGGCCACATGACTATCCATTTATCCATGTGTATTTAGGTCTATGTCTAGGTGTGCATATATGTAGATGTGTGTGTTTTCTACAGGTAAAAATGTATCCACTTTCCACTTCTTTGAAGCCACTGAGTTCTAAAGCCACTCCAGCTCTTTCTTTTGTGATGCGAATCAGATGTGAACACACATCACGCAATCTCATCGCCACTCTGGGGCTGTCTCTAGAGAGGTGGCTCCCTCTTCAGCCACCGGGTCTTAATGATGTTTCCCATAGTTACAACTGGTGGCATAGGCTCTTACCAGAAACTTTTCACACATAAACAGGAAACAAATCAGTTGTTCAAAATGTGTTTATTAAAGAAATTACAGCGTTCTCATATAAAATGCAAATATTGAATATATGAAACATGTAGCATATATGGTGGGAATACATATGATGAGATTAAAAATATAAAGTTCTCTGACTGCTTCCTTTTCCATTTAACAGTAGTTATCACATCTTTCTGTGTTAGTAAAGCAGCTCTTTAGCATTTGCAGGTACTTCCCAAGAGGTTGACCTGTTCCTCCATCCTTGAATTTCAGGTAGCCTACAGATGTTTTTCCTTTTTAAATAACAATGCGCCGAATATTTATGCTAAGTTGTTTTCTGCACTTCCTTTGTTATTTTTAAAAATAAGTTTTGGGAGAAAAATAATTTCCATGTTAAAGGTTATGTAAATGTTATGGGGTTTTTATGCTGCCAAACTACCTTGAGAGACATTTCAGGGATTTCTGCTACTCTCAGCAGTGCAATATTGAAGCACTTAATGCCACACACCTGCCCCTGTCAAACTGTCTGCCACGCAGGTGGATGAGAAAGCGAGGTCTCATCTTCGTGTTCATTTGCATTTATTTTGCAGTTAACAAGTGTGTGAATGTTTTCCCACATCTACATTGATGATTTGTATTTTCTGTGCATCATTTATTTATCTCCCTATTCCATTTCTCTGATAGAAAGAATGTATTCTTATCTATTCATAAATCAAGTGCCATTATCGGAAATCAGGAAGGGAAAGGGGAACAGAAATGATTAAGATATGTATACGTACCAAGTATCCAAGAGAAATGTTAACTATGGCAAACAGGTATTCACAAATTACAGTTATGAGAAAAACAAGTCAAATGTCATTAGTAAATTAAGAATACTAACTTGGGTCAGCCCACTCAGGACACTCCGTCAGATAGCAGTAGCTTTTAACCATCCATCTTTTGTTTCTAAATAAAGATCTGTTACTCTATGCCTTGAAAAAAATTAATGCAAACTTGGTGTGGGGTTACATGCCTGTAATCCCAGCACTCTGAGAGGTTCAGAAAAGGGGTTGCAAACTTGAGCTCAGCTCTACTGGAAAAAAAAAATTAAAAAGGGCTAGGAATGGCATTCAGTGCCTTCGTTTAATTCCCTAATTTTACAAATAATAAATAAATATTAGTTACATATGTTTTGAACATTCACCATTTGATTACTATCTAGAAGGAAGGAGTCTCTGTGACAAGATTAAATCTTTATATGTTCAAATCTGTCGGATTTCAAGACAAAAAGTCACCCTCGCCACAGGTTATTGCTGTGCCTGGAATGTCCTCAGTAACAGTCCTGTTGAAATTTAATCTCATATGATACCTTAACAGGGTAGAAAATTTAACTACACTATTTAGCAATGTAACTCTAAGAAAATAATTAAGGTTGAATGAGGCCAGGGGGACAGACTGTAATTCAGTGGAACTGCGACCTTACAGAACAGGGAGAGGACTGAGTTTGAAGGCTCAGTTTCTTTCGGTGTGTGTTGCCGCATGTGCTGTACTCAGCACAGTCCCGAGCAAGAAGCAGCCAACCAGATGTGTCTGCCTGATGCGGAACGTCCCGGCTTCCAGAACCCTAACTGCGACACACCTCTTTTCCTCATAAATTACCCGATGTACAGTACTTGCTTATAGCAACAGAAAATAGACTAAGACATAAACATAAACACTTAATGATAATGAATATTTTGTTACTTTAATGGTTTCAATATTAATATTCAAATATAAGATGTCTATAGAATTAATTTTTGATAAGTAGGAAAGTAGGCTACAATTTGATTATTTTTATATGGCTAGCCAGTTCCCAAAGATATAATCATAATTCTTTGATCAGGGATATGATTTTTTCAGATTTATTACATAGAAAAGTATTCTCAGTGGAATAATCTAGGACCAAAGAAAAGCAGAGGAAGTGTAAATCTCTACATATGATGCACTTATGTATTCTAAACTTTTCACATTAAATGATGCCTATGTAATTATGAAAACCCTAGATTACATATGTACCCAGACCTCAAACATTCAATGTGATTCCTTTAAACCGTACCTTCTAGTCCTCTCAGTTTACTTAAGATGACTTTCATGAGGCAGAAGAAACTTGTTGCAAGAAAATTTGCCAGTGTTAAGCTTGAGCAGGTAATTGAGTTCCTGACTTAAATGATATCTTATTAACTTCCATTAACTTCTTTGAAATATTAATTAAATAACAAAACTCTTCTTTTGATAAAGGCTCTCTCATTGTTGCTATTAATAACTACTGAATACATGAAAACATTTTATATAGAGCTTTTAAAACATAAACAGAAATGGAGAGAAGAATATCAATAGCTTGATGTACTCATCACCTAGCTTTGAAAACTACTGACTGGGAGTATGTGTTTTCTATAGGTTTTTTTTTTTTTTTTGAGACAGTCTCTCTCTGTAGCCCAGGCTGGTCCTGAACTCACTGTGGAACTCAGGCTGGCCTTGGACTCATGGCAATCCTCCTGTCTCAGTCTTCTGAGTGCTGGGATTACAGACATGTGCCACCACACCTGGTTTATGTGATGCTGGGGAATCGAGCTTGACTTAGCGCTTGCTAGGCAAGCACTTTAACAGCCAAGCCATTCCTCCAGCCCTCTGTGTTACCTCTAAAACTCAAATACAAATGTTAGATATTTTCTTAAATCCTTCAAATATTTGTTAATCTTTATTGATCTCCAATTGTCTTTTTTTTCCCCTAAGGACTTGCATACTTGATCTGAGGTTTCAATTGTGGTCCATAGATAAATGTTGCCCCTTTTTTATAGTCTGCATTAATCTCTCAGAGTTCAGCTTTGCATCTATTTTTTTGCTGATATTGCTGACGTCAGCTCTCTTGCCATGGAGAATCCTCTCACTGTAAGAATGTTGTTGATTGCCTATGTATGAGATACCTTAGAATAATATGATTTAGAGTATCATTAGTATTATTTTTTAGCTTAACACAAACTCATAGGTGTTTTTGTGTATTTTCATCAGAACATAAGTGCTATTATTTTCACAAATTGATAATCATTGTCAATATCTATAAATCTATCACTGGCTATATTAACACCTCTATAAAAAACAAAGGGCTTCATTGATTATTTAGATGTTTTAAGGTAAATATCCCATGGGAAAACTATGATATATATTTGGATCTTTCATTTTGTTTGCTAGTTATTCAAATAATGCATAATTCTCTAGCTTTCAAATATCATTATGATTTCTGATTTTTGAATATTTAGTATTTTAGGTGAGTCACTTCCAAGTTTGTCTTATCCTTCTCCAGCAGTAACTAAATCAAGTAAACTACTGAATTCTTTTGCGTTGAGTTTTTCTCCCAGGTTCAAGGTGCCAAAACTATAGATTTTTATCTATTTCTCCTCTTCTAATTCATAATTTTGATTTTCAATGACATTAATATACCGCTTCTTTGCTTTATATCATAAAGTAGCCCCAGGATAAGTATAACATCATTACCACCAATGTGCTTATGGAAAATGGCTTTTAAATTTATTTTTGTAGTTCTCCAAGGAGCGTATATCCTACTGGTAATAAAGAATCAAATTATTTTTAAATAACTTGGATTCATTCTTGATAAGAGATTAGGTCAACTGGACATATTTTATTTTAGATTTAAAGACATTATTTAAAGATATATTTAAAGATATATATATATATATATATATATATATATATATATATACCGATATATATATCTTTAAAGATATATTTAAAGATATTCTATTTTATTTTAGATTTAAAAATATTATTTTGGGTGATGAGATACGAAGTTAAATTCAGTTGTTTCATTTTATTTTAGATTTTAAGAAATTGCTTTTAATTTTAATTTTCTTATCTAACAATGTGAAAACCTTGAGATCTTAAAACCAACTTTTCAAATCAAGGTAGATTTGATGCAGTTATTTCTTTCACTCTATTTGTTTCTCATGTTCTAGATAACTTCATTTTGTCCTTTTCATGAAATTGTTTGTTTTGTTAATAGATACCTATGTTATCACTTTTTAAGATTAATATTATCATACTTTAATTAGTTTATAAGTAGCCAAAGAAACTATTTTCATTATCCACACGTAAATTTATTGCTCTTTCCACTTTTGCTTCTAGGTTTTGATTCAAAGTTAGAGACATTTTTCCAAATACCACATAGAGAAATTTACCCACATTCTTGTACTTTTAAATTTTGTTCAGTTCTTGTTCTTTATTTTTTCCCATTTTTATAAATTTATACCTTTGTGTCCACTTGAAAATCATTGCAGCATCCAATAAATGTATTTTTAAAAATATGAAAAGAAAAACATTTTGATATTCAGTCCATAATTTTAAATTCTCTTTATTTTGCTTTTCTATTCTTTTCATGAGTACAAAAATAACATCTGTTCTCTAATGTAATTCAATAATTTGGTGTACTATTTTTTATTTATTATTGATTCAGTGCCAGAAGAACTACTGTTTTATCCTCAATAGACATCCTATCGAAAAAAGAGATTCGACCCTATCTGATTCTCTAATTACTGCCCATTACGCACCAAATATTTTGTCAAAAATACCAGCATTTCTGCTTTTCTATGTTCATCTTATTATGTAATAGCCTAAACACAATTTTTAAACATTTACACAAGCAAACATAATGATGTTCTTCAAATTATATGATAAAAGGCAGATATAATATAGATCAAAGGGATTAGCATGTGCATGTAAAATATTTGGCTTTGCTATCGTAGCCTGGGGATGCTCATACAAAAGATAGTGTTGTATGAATGTTGAAAACTGGCTGTACTAAACTCCTAAAAAAACATAGGTCTATATTCAGACTGTTAGGTCTTATTATATGAGTACCACTCTCTTAATTTTTGCAACTTTGTATATATCTTGATAAATAGTAGAGTTATTTAGAGGGGCTGAGTTAGACCTCTTCACTGTTCTCTTGTGACGCTTCACTGGGCATGTTATTTTAGTGTTCACTGTGTTGCTATCCATTATAATTTCCAAGAATCTCTAAATGGCAGTATGACCATGCGTGGTAGATGAAATCATTCCTTCTCTCCAAGATATCCACTAATTCCCAGAATCTGTGAATATGTTATGTTGCAAGAAAAGGAAGAATTGAAATTGCAGGTTCAATTACAATTGCTAATCAACTGATTTAGGATAAGGAGATTACCCTGAATTATCCAGGTGGCTCCACGCAATCACAAGAATCCTCGGAAGGGGGAGAGGAATGCAGGGGTGTCAGTGTTCAGAGATACATCATTAAAGAGCCTTGCTTATGTGCCACTGCTGGCTTTGATGGTGATTGTGGACCCTGAGCCAAAGCATGAGGGAACTCTCTAAAAGCTGAACAGGAGGAGAGGTTCTTAGAGCCTCCAGAAGGAACACAGGGCCACTACACCTTGTAGGAGGGCACTGAGAGCTACACCTGATGTCTAAACCTGTAAAATAATAAATTTGTGTTGATTTAAGCCAACGAGATTGCAGTTTGCTATAGTAGCAATGGAAACTGATGCACAGTGTAAACTTTTAAAATCATTATGTAAGCAGTATGTTGAGAAAACAATGTGCTTTGAATTTAGATTCAGTCAAGATGTCTCTTTATTAATAGAGATCTTCCAAATCCATCTAAGAAGCTAGATTGACTTAAGAGAAATTAAATTATCATTGTATCTTTACACCCCTCTTCCTATTCAATCATTATTGATAGTGAGCCTCACTTACAAATAACATAGTTATCTGTTGTGTGTAAATATGTCCCTACTGTTCTCTCAGTTTATTTAAGTTTACACTCTGAACCTGTGTCCATCTGCTTCATGCTACCACGTTTTCTGCCATTTTGTATAAATGCAATACATAATGTTTACATGATGTTTACCTTTTCTCTTCCTCATGTATTTCTCATTCAGGAAATGTTTCTTGAATTACTACAGTGTTCTAGGAATGTCCTCCTGGTTCAAGAGATGAAAATAGGTGTCTATATCTGTCCCTGCCCCTACTTCTTTTGGTATATGATAAAATCATGAGACCAACTGACTGATTGGCTCACATTAATGCAGGTACATTGTGCTTCTTGGGTAGGTTTGTATCAGGAAAAACTATTTGCTGAATACTCCAAGGGCAAATGGATGGCATTAAAGAGTTTTAAGTGAGTACAGATGTATTCGAAATATTTTTCTCCTGACAAGGTGAGAATGCACTTGGAAAGACAAGAGTGAAGATTAAAAGAATAAATAATTAAATAAAGTAGGTCTGAAGCTATAGGGCATATCCAGTGAGAGAGGCCTAAAGAGTGGCTGCAGGAATGACAAAAATGTGTGCAGTATAAAGACACTTACAAGTTACGACTAAGAGGAGCAGATCGTGGGTTGCAGAGAGCAAAGAATATTATAGGTGACTTGGGCAATTGCATGTTTAGTAATAGCAGATGCAGATCTGAGGAACACAGGAGGGGAAAGTACCTTGGAAGAGAAAGATATTGAGGTCATTCGTAGAAACAATGATTTCCTTAACCCGAGGAATTTTCTGTAACCGACACGTGGACTCTATTGTATGCTAGCATCTGCAAGGGCTTTTGTTAGTGGGATTTAAAAGGAAATCTTTGGTTTTTTGCTTAACTTAAAACACTCATGGATACTAGAGATTTAAAGCCAAGATGTGATTTTGAGGCTAACCTGAGAAGATCAGAGTAGATACGGAGGTGCTTTTCAGGGCGAGGTGATTTCAGAGCTCTTCAGACATTACGCCATATGGCCTATGGCCTGCTTCATCTGCTTGTTGGATCCACTCCAGTGTGCACTCATCCCACACAGGGCCGTCATGTCCCCCCAGCTAAAGCAATGACCTGAATATCTTTAATGAGCCACAAATTCAGAAAAATGCAAACACTCTTGTCCCCACTCTACTCAGATAGACTGTCATCCCCTTTCCACAAGTGCATCCTGAAAGTTTCAGCCATGTGCAGAGTGGTGCAGGTATCTTAGCCTCTGCTCTCAGCTTACTCCTAATTTCCTTGGAGTTTTAGAAAGAAATGGCATACATCTCAGTTTCAGAAATCTGCAGTGACTCTCAGGCCCACGGTTGTGGACTTTATTCATGTAGCTTTTCCTTGGGAAAAGAACTAATGTAAGGGTAAGCTGACCAGTCAACCTGGAATATTTGTTGATCCAACCCCTTTTCCACAAAATTATCAAGGCTTGTAGTCCAGAAGCTAAACAGATTTCTATCTCATAAAGCTCGTCCTATTTAAGAATTTAGAAGTAAATACCTATGCAAAATTATTACCCAAAGAAATAGAAAGAAAAACAAACTTAAATTCATTTAAAGGACTCTGTGGTGTCTGTGTCTACAGGGTATATTCTTTTATTTCTTTTTAAACCATCCTTGATGTTTAGCCTTTCCAGAATATGAGTTATCATAAAATTTGCAAGTGGAAGATCCTGATTCATTTTACATGATTAGCTCACCATAATGTAAAATAATTTCAATAAAGTCAAAGTGACAGGGAAATAGAGTGCCTTGCTCAGCCTAATGGTAGATGTTATTTTGTAATATCTGAAGTATATTTCTAAATATTATTCTGTGAATATACACTTAATGGATCATGAAGCAAATGTATGTTTCTAACCCTGGAATAAGATTTAGAAACGTTTGAAGTCCTCTATTATCATCAGGTAAATATGACTTCAATAACATCTGAGATGCACAAACTTTGAAACTATATCTAACTGAATAATAACCAGATGAAGAAAAACTGTTAGAATAAATAATGTGACTAAACATAATAACATTCTCCCACAGAGAAGGCTGATAAGAGTGGTGTCAAATAGAACCAAGAACAAGGACAAAAGAACAATGGAAAATATGACTGGTAAAAAGCACGGGACATGAATTAGCAACAGTAGTTGGTGAAGCAAGTTAGTGACCTGGAGTGTTATACTAAGGAACTTCCCCAGAAGGCAACAGGAGATGATAAATGGAACACATAAAAGGCAGTAAGACTTGTGAAGGTTAGAAATAAAAGCATAAGCATACGGAAAGTAGAAATACTTGATAGAGATTTTTTAAATTATAAGCGATGAAATAGTTGATAAAAAAAAGGAAAATAAAATTCCCCAGTTTATAGAAGACTTGGGAAAAGATCAAATAGAGTACAAAAGTAGATAAAATTTTACACCTACATGTCTTATCGTAAGGGTTCTAACATCAGAAACAGTGAAAATGGTAAAAGCTTTCAAAATGAAGTAAAGATATATTTAAAAGTAACAGGAATCACACTGAAAACAGCAAGAAGGGAATATCACATCATTTGTGATTATGTAGAAGGAATATGTCTGTAATTATACAATTTTATGTTTGTTAGCACGTTACTTAAATCTGATGGGAAAATATCTCAGACTTACAAGAAAGACCTTGTAGGGTATGTCAAAGCCCTTCCTTCAAAAGCTCTTTAGGCAAAATATCCAAAAACAATAGAACTAAATCCAGGAGGATAATTGAGGTGATCAGGGATGTCAGTGTGATCAAATCACTGTTAAACATGTATTATTGTCTTAAAAAATAACATAAAAACACATTTTACAATAAATTAAAGCTGACCTAGAAAAATCAACAGGAGAGGGCTGCAGGTATATCTCAGCAGTCAGAGTGCTTGCCCAGCAAGGACAAGGTTCTGAGTTCAGTTCTCCAGCACCACAAAAACCAAGCATGGTGGAGCAAGTTGGTAATTCTAGCAGTCTGAAGGCTGAGGTAGCAGTATCGAGTTCAAGGTTGGCCGAAGCTTCATAGTGAGTTCAGGACCAGCCTCGACAGCAGAGCGAGAACCTGTCTCAAATAAAATAAAATAAATCAACTGGAGAGAAGACAAGGCATGAATTTTTTCGAGACAAGACATAAAGCATTAAGAAATAAATATGAATGATTTTTCACAAAACTATCATTTACCAAAAGTTACTGCTTTGTGAACATAGTCTGAACAGATCATTTTTCTGAGAAAAAAAATGGCCGAAAAGAGATGCTCCCATTGGTAGCACCATGCCCTGAAGTTTTCACAGGAGACTTCTACCAACTCTGTTCTTGCAATTATAACAAAATCTGGCGAGGATTGTCCCCTACGAAATACAGACCAACCTGACATATACATAATCTTGTAGAATTTTTGTACAAATTATATGTGAGTGAGCAGAATCCAAGAAGACTTTAGGGCTTAATGATGATGATTGAGTGGATTAACTGGGGATATGTGTGATTCAACCCTGTGGCATTCTAATGTAACTTATTATTCTAATCAATTTAAAGAGAAAAATAGTCTCTCCTTAGACATCCAAGAGGCTTTTGACAAAATTCAACATCTATTTATTTTCAAAATACTCCACAAAATACAAATTGATGAAAATGTTCTTAATATGATTTTATCCGTTTATGTACCTGTTTGTAGATAATCCATTCATCCAAAAGCTAGTCCCATGTGACGCAGAAGCATTAAAAGCTGTCCTACAAATTCAACAAAAGCAACGCCTACTCACTTGCTGTTGCCCGTGGTGCCGGAGTGACTGACCATTGTAACTGGAGCAAAAAGCAAGCAAATATAGAATGCTACTTTTATTCTTTAAAAGTAGGTTGAAATATAATTTTAGTAAGAGGCTAAATAGAAGGTAATAGAGGGCACAGGGTGTGGAGATATAGATGAGAGCTACCCCCACACGGATGCGTGCGATTCGTCTTCAGAGACGAAGCAAAGGCAAATGAAAGGAAAGGGGTCACTTTGTTCCATATCTGTGCACACAGCTGGGAATCTGAACACAGTCCTTGAATCCTTTAAGTAACTGAAGGTAATCTTGCATAATCATAATTACAGAGTCTAACACTTGTATGTATCTGTACTTACTGAGTTGAAACTTGTATCCACACGGAAACTTGTGCACTAATGATCATATGACCTGTGTTCGTTGTGACTAAGTAAACCCGCCGTTAGACCTTTGACTTGGTTTGTGGGCAGACAAACTGTGATAAGTTCTTACTGAGTAATACTGTTTCATGGTAAAACTAAATGATTTCTCAAAGCAGGTAAAAACAGGGAGAAATTTCGAGTGTGTTTTATTGAATGAAAGAATGCCAGTTTTATAAAGCCACATATTGTATGATTCAAATACTATGATATTTTAGAAGAGACAAAATTATATAGTTAGCACAAAAATGATGTTGCCAGGATTCAGCATAGAGAAGAGAGGCATAGGGGAACCACAGGGGATTAAGTTGTGCCACTGTGATGTGTGCAATTGTAATGGTGAAGATATGTCACTATCCTTCTGTCAAAATAAATTGAACATGCAAAACAAAGTGCGATCTTAATACACTTGGGAGAAAAATGACTGTTTTGATATCTGGAATGGTGTATCACCAGTAAATTATTCTGTTGATTCAAGAATATACTAAAAATAAAATGAAATAAAACAAATACACATATACACGTGGCATAACTACACATAGAGAAACTAAGACAGTGTAAGACATAATTTCATAGCAACTGCATTACAGTATAAAAGAACTGTAGAAATCACAATGTGTTTTATTAATCATATCATTTTTTAATACTCATTTTCTTATGTGATATTCAGCAAGTGAATCATTATTTGAAAGACTAATTCTATCATGCCCACAGCGGTTAGTAACAGGAATTGTTGTAGTGACAAAGAGAACATGCAGATAAAATATAAGAGTTTTAATAAAAAATTATTTCTCTGACCACTAATTCAAAAAAAAAGAATTAAATTCATATTTCTAGCTTTATCTATGGAAAAGTCCCTGAAATAATGATAAATCTGGTAATAAAATTGTTCCAGACTATTGCCTGGAAATGACACTATATTCTTATAAAACAAACAAAAAAAGAACAAATTACCAAGTGCCCGTGGGTCAATGACTGATTCAAACTTAGGGCAAGAGATATGCAAGAGAAGTATAGACTATGTCACTGTTTAGATGTAAGGGATCCTCCAAAACTATTGACTTTGGAAAGTGATTGGACAACAGGTGTTTGACACTTGTCAGTGGAGTCATTTGTTGATGAATCCACCTGCTGAATGTACTGTTAGGAAGTGGTCCCAGGTAGGTCACTGGAGGCCTGACCCAAAAGGGCATATTCTTGTCGTCCATCCCTCCCATCTTTGTCTGCTTTCGGCTGTGATGTGTTGAACACATTTTTTTCTTCCATGCTCCTCTGCTTGGTATTTCTTCCTTGAGCCTACCAACCAGGAATTGAATCCTCTGACACCTAAGGCAAATTAACTCTCTTCTGTAAGTTGAGGGTGTCAGATTTTTTTTTCATTGACAGCAAAGTGACTAATACAAAAACCACTGGTATCAGGAGTGAGGTCACTTCTGTTACTGTATTATGTGTAACCATGTGATTCGGAAGCCTTTAGAACTTGAGGGAGGAAGGAGCTTGAGAAATTGGGCTAAGAGCCCAGTTCGAGTAGGGTAGAAACCCTAGATTGCAGTGAAGAGTGCTTAATGCGTGATACTGGTGAGAGGTTTCAGATGGAAATGTAAATTCTACTGAAAACTGGACAAAAGGTTTTCTTGTTCCATATTCTGGTAAAGAACTTCTCTATGTTTTGCTCAGTCCTAAGATTTTATGTGAGGCTGAATTTAAATATGGTAGACCAAGCAGGTAGAGAAAATTTCAAGGCAAGCCAGTGTTCATGATGCAGCTTGAGTACTGCTCACTGCTGTTAGCTGGGTCAATAATGACAATAAGGAACAAAAAAAATGTGAAAATCTTACAATTTCATCAAAAAGGAAGTGCTCATAATGTTAGGGATAGATAAAGACAGCATGGCTGCTGAAAATATTTGCATTAAAAATAAGCCAAGTATTTAATACCGGGGCAATATAAAAAATGGCCTCGAGGCGTCTCAGGATTTGGCCATACCCCACATTCTGAAGACTCAAGGATGCAAAAATGTAAACAATGTTTAAAAACTTTTCTTTGAGAAGAGGTCCTCAGGGAGCACAGCTCCACTGATGGTCACCTTGAGAAGTGCTTCCCAGTTTCCCAGGCTTCAGCCACTCAAGCACCTAGATACCATTTAGCTATAGTACAAAGAATCTTACCTGTTGTTCTCATGGCCCAGTTACTACAGCAGACCTTAATATCATCATTCATGTGTTGCTGATTTTATAGGAATGCATAATAAAGGTGTTATTGTGTGAAGGAGGCTTGCATCCCGATTTTTTAGAAGGTCTGGGAAGCCAGGTAGTGGGTCAATAAAAGGCAAAGTATATGAGTGAACTCTCAAAGGCCATGGTAATCCCAGGAAGTTTGTGATGCTAGGAACATAGAGCACCTGCCAAAGGGAGGCACAGGGAATGAGAAAAGTCAGTCTAAGAAAGAAGCCATGTACCCACAACAGGCAAGGCCCTGGAGGGAGAGTTGCACATGTTTTTTGGAATTCGCATTTCATCACAGATCGCCCAAGGATCAGGTCGTGAATTTGATGTTTTCCTGCTGGGTTTGGGTCTTGATTTGGACAGCTTTCTTTCTAGCCCATATTCCTCCATTTTGGAATGAGAATGTTTCCTCTGTGGTCTCTTATGTTAGAAGTACTTAACTTTCATTTTTGATTCTTGAATAGTCTCACAGCAAAGAGATAGTGACATAGACAAGTCTTTCTGGGGCTAGAGGTGGAATAGTACAGTTTCAATGTAAATTTTCCTCCAAATCTCATGAGTTTGGTGATGCGTTCATTGAGGCACTATCCATATTGTTGAATTCATTCGTTAATGAGTTCTGTAGCTGAATATATTGTTAGAAGGTGGGTCCAGGTAGAGGTATGTCCCAGGGAGCATGACACTGAAGGGGATGTTCTTGTCCACAGCTCCTTCTCCCTCTCTCTACTCCTTGGCTGCCTTTTCTCCACCATGCTGTTTCTCCCTTGAGTCAACCAAATTGAGTCTTGTGAAACATGAGATAAGCTTCTCCTCCTTCTTCATGTTCAGGGTGTCAGGTATTTTGTTCCAGCCAAGTGAAAGTAACCATTATAAAAATATCATTTCAAAAGAAGAGAAGATATCATAAACTCCTGTATTTTTTTCAGAATCATTTAGAAATTAGATTGAATTATTCAAACATGGAAAACAATGGAACACCAATAATGCAAATAATTCTAGTGGATTAAAATCTATCAAATATGTTTACTTTTTCACTTTTTGTGAAAGCTGCATTTAATTTGAAAATGCACCTGTTTTGCTAATATACATTTTAATATTGTAAACAAAATTAGAATCTGCAAAGACAATGCAACAAGTAAGTTTAAACTCCTGTGAAGAATTTCTTACCTACACAGGCTGTCCTTAAGGCCTGCCTCACTAGAGCATTAAGATCTATTTATACAAAGCACCAATCAATAGTGCAGTTTAAAAACTCCTTGTTAACTAAACTCTTAGCTCGACATTAAAGGTACTATTTCCCCTTATTTAAAAGGTACACGGTCATAACAAGGAACACTTTAGTGGATTAAAATTCATCAAGGAAGTTTATGATGACTTAAACCAAAAGGAAAATAATAAAAGTTAAAAAATAAAGGCATTCTATTTGAAGATGGTAAGGAACCAACTCATTATGTTGAAAAATTATGAATAAGAAAGAATGAAATATTTATCTTTTCTTTCTGTGTAAATGGTATCATTTTTGTGTAAAATAGTAGATAAGAAATCTTGCTTTGGAAGAATTTCAGTTAATTAGGAAAAAAACATCAATAGGTTTAAAATATGACCATTTTGCAAACTCAAAGTGTTAGAGGATATAGGAATGGACGATCACAGAGTATTACTATGAACGATGTTGCATGTGACCCTTGATTGAAAAACAATAGCATGCCACTTTTGAAAAAAATTTCATAGAACCCTACATCCAAGTATCATTTTGAGGGGAATTCATTGAAATACCTTAAATGAAACCACAAGGATACAGTCTATAGCATTATAACTGTGCAAGTCTATGGAATAACAACATCGCTTTATCAACACCAGCAAATAAAACAAATTGCAGATAAATAAAAAACTATGAAAAAAGAAATGATGGGTTGAAAAGAAAATACCTTTATGGGTTTTTTTTTTTTTTTGCTGTTTTTCCACAAGTGGGACTCACTTAGATTCTTGTTGAGAAAAGTAAATTATAAAAATAAATTCTGGAGTGCTAGTTTAAGCTAAATGGCTCATTTTATTGAGGGATTACTAATGTACTAATAATGTTTAGGTTTTGAAATATTTAGGTTTATCTTTTTGAGGCACTAAGCACACAGGTAAAATGTTATAGTGTTTGAGATTTTGTTTCAAATCAGTGCAAGGTGTAAAGTCAGCAGAAGTCACAGGTGAATTACCATTAGTTGGTAATTGTCAGGTAGATGGGTGCTTCACTTGTTTTTGTGCACTTTTCAAATGCTTAAAACTCTCCATGACCTAAAATTTATTCATATTACTAATGAATTGCTAAGAATATTTTTCCCTCAGTGATTTTTAAAAATAAAGTCAATAACATTTGTCCAGTGATTTAAAAACTATGTACCCATAAAGGATGAAGGAAATATTGAAAAAGACGGAAATGGAAGCCAAGTTTTTTAATTTATATATTTAATGTTTGAACCATAAAAATATTTTACATGGTTATAAGATAAATTTCAATCAAAAACCAATCATTAAAACCTGAACAGGAAACAAATGAAACTAATTTGGTATTCAGCTGGTGGCATATTCACACAGAGAAGAATTATTCCAAATGATTTTAAAACATAGTAATTTAATTTTACACTCTTAGAAGTGTGTAATCTAAAAATAAACCTATTTTGTAAACAGATTGTTGGGGTCAGTGATGATATTAATATTCTGATAAAATCTAAGATTTCTAATCTGTGATAGAATAAATCATTTCTGTTGAGAGATGAGATTTTCCTCAGCAGAGAAAAATGGTTCCTGAAATACATTTCTGATGTAAATTTAATGAAGGCAAATAATTCTAAGTAACGCTAGACTTGACTTGAAAGTAATAGTCCAAATGCAGACTATATTACACATGTGTGTGTGCACGCGTGCACAGACACACACAAATAGATCATATATATCATGCCTATTTCTTTGTTCTATTGGTGAAAATTTCTAGAAATAATGACCACTACTACCAGCACACTGGCTTCCTATCACTGCAGTAATGAATTATCACAATTTTAATGGCCTAAAATGGAATAAATTAGTTCTGATTCTGAAGATCAGAGTCCAGGATAATTTGACTGAGCTAAGCTCATGTCAGCAGGGCTTGTCCCTTCTGGCTACTGTGGGAGAGAATACTTTTTAAAAAAATCTTTTCCAGCTTCCAGATGTTATCAGTATAGATAGTCTTACGCTTCATTCTTTGTATAATTCCCAGATCTCACTTTCATGATCACATCTCGGACTAAAAATTCTGATCCTCTTGTCTCCTTCTCAATATAATTTTGATTGTGTTGAGCTCAAGCTTGCAACTACCAATGAGTATGATCCTAGGGGTACAATCCAGAATAATTTCACCATCTCAATAACTTTTGCCTCATCAAATCTGCAAAGCCCCATGTTTTTATCATATAGAATAAAATAGTCACATTTTCAAAGAGTAATAAATATATGGGTATATTTGAGGGGTCATTATTCAGTCTATCATAATCTGCTATTCAGAACCCAAATATTCATATCCAGAAATATTTTCATTTCCATCTCAATGTTAACAAAGTTTTGATCTGTCACATACTACTTTTCTACTGAAAAGTTCATCTGTAAGTTTCAAATGTTAAAAAGTAAGGTATCTCATTACCTGATTGATCTCAATTGGCTGCAGACAAGACTCTAAAACCATCCTGTGATAAAATTCTTGTTCTTCTGTGAACCTGTGAAACTCAAGAAGGAAGTTATCTTCTTCAAAAATGCAAAAGTGATACAGTCTTTAGATAGCGTTCATTGGTTTTTCAATCAAAGGGGAGTAAAACTCACAGAAACTATGCACATCCTCTTAGGTTCTAGCTACTCTAAAAGATATAAAAATAGGATATGCAGAAATGAGTATTAACTAGGTGTACTTTGTAATCATAGGTCTTCCTTCTCAAAGTTTTCTAGACCCTGATAGGTATTCAAGCGAATTCTATAAAGCTTTCAGAAAGCTTTATGCAAGCTTTTCCAGGAAGAGACAAAGACAGACTTTCTACCTCTATGAGGCAAGTATAATCTTGAATTTGGAAGAGGAAAAGGAAAAGAAATCAAAATAATTTGCATAGGATGGCATTGTATGACAACTTTCCAAGGCACTCTTAGCTAAGGCATTTGCAGGCTTAACCCAAGTTAGTCAATAACTAGAATATTTCCCAGACTCTAAAACAGTCTGCAGAGGAAGAGTTACACAGGGAGCCTTGGACAGGAAAAAAACCCTAGTAAACAGGGCTTCGTGGCTCTTTCTGCCATTTTGAAAGCAGCTACTTTCCTTTTTTCCTCCTACTATGTTGGAGGTGTAAGAGTGAAGAGGAAAAGAAAAGAAAGGAAAGAAAAGAAAAAGGAAAAGGAAAGGAAAGGAAAGAATTCTGTGAGACGGGGGGCTGTGGTATCAGCCTCAGAATGCCGAGAAAATCTCTGGGCGTGTGAGCTCTGCTGAAAATGTTCTACGTCAGGTCTGTATTCCTGAACTGTCCTAAACCAGCGAGAGGGGGGAAAACATATTTTTGGCCTGTCTTTGGTCTCCTTATTTTTATTTTTTGCAGTTCACATTGCATGGTTATCAATTGTTCTTGCAAATGTAAAGCTTTCATGTATGTGCAGGTACGGGAGTACAATGCACACACACACACACACACACACACACACACACAAATCATATCTGCTGTCAGTGTTGATCATTAGCTTTGCTCCTTAGAAGTATTATAGAATTGTAGTTGTGACAGAATGGATTTTTGTTCCTTTTCATTTTAAAGCTTCTCTCTCTGCTAACTTGTTACAGCCCCCTGTGGTGCACCAAGAAAACCCTGCAAAGGTTTATAGACACAGGTTGCATTCCGTAAGCAAGGAACACTGCAGGACGCTTTTATACATAATGAGAACTCCCTAAATCCACAGTTTTAGAAGAATCCAGGTACCTAAATTACTGATGCGTTAAATTTACTCATGTAATACAATAGTAAATAAAATAACCTTTAACACAAACACCAGTCAGTTTTCAGGAGCTTGCACAAATTAAATGTATTTCAGAATCAAACTTGACTTTCCTTTATGCTTTGCATGCATAAACTAGGATTTAAAGCTTGTATATAACTGACTAAACACTTAATGCAAACTATTTGTCATTAGAAGAAATGTTTTTATTATGCAATGTTCTCATAATAAGATAGAACTTCACTCAGAAATATTGTTTTAATTTCTTCAAGTGTTTAAACCAAAGCAGTTTATTAATGAAGATAATGCTGAGTCTAGTTCAGCTGAAGGACAGAAGAAGTGGAGGAGGGGGGGAGAGGGAAGAAAGAGATGGGAAGAGGTAGAACGATGTAAGGCACGAAAAAGACAGCTAGGGAGAATATTACCCATGTTGAATTCCAGTTCTAAGTCAGCAGTTTACAATGTTTCCAATCTCCCACTGAGGGTTTTAGTAGAGGATAATTGCAATATTTGAGTCGCTAAATCAATTTAAGTCACATTAATGATCTGTAAACTTCGAAAGTGTTAGTTGTAGTGATTGTGTAGCATCCCTGCTTCCAAATGAGCGCATCTGTAATCGTGAGAACTACTATCTGGATGTGAAGCGACGGGAGGAAAGGGACAACAGTGGTCACACCACATTATTATCCAATTGTGCTTAATGGAGAGTTCACAGAGAAGAGGGATGATAAGAATTTTCCGTTCAGCCTAAAGCAGTGTTTGGCTTTGCTTAAAAAGTTACTAAAATATTGCATCTGTTTAGTAGCAGAGTTATGGAAAATAATCACAATCTACTATAGTCAGTGAAGGAAAACAAGTTTTACATAATATGATAATACTTAAAAATTGGTTTCTGCATAAATTAATTTTAGTCATAAAGAATGTTTGAATCTAATATATTGCTGATAAATAATACTGACATCCTTTGCTTCTTAAATTTCTTCATCCTCACTTTTTTCTCTTTTTCAATCAGTGGTGTGACCACCTAGTTACATACAATTAGTCTGTAAGAACAATGATTATAAAGTAAGCTCCTTAATGTGATGAAGTATATAAAATCATGTATAACAATAACAAAGTGTTATCAATTAATGAACAAAATTAGTTTTCAGATTCATTAAATTGGTTTAGAACCAATATTGAGAAGCCAAGAATGTCTGGATCCGGGGTCCAATCCAGGCTCTGCCACATGTCAGCAAGGAAAGTTCAAAGCTCAAGGATTCTTTTGTGTAAGATAAGAATGACAAAGCCTAGTCCCATATGTGTAAGAGGATGATCACATCGGCTAACCTGTGGGAAGTCCTCAGTAAAGCGTTTGGCATGGGGAAAGTATTTACATTAAAGGAAATGCTGAGGTTCTTGGTAATTTTTTAAAATGTCAAATAGCTGTGATCTATCTATAAACATAAAGACAAATCCAAGCATATTTTTATTCCTTAGAAATCATATTATTTCAGGTGTCTTAGTTTTAAAGATGCAGGAAATTTTTGAAGTTGATTTCCAGAGAAGAGTATGACTTCCCCCACTCAAAGCTAATGATGCAGAGGGGCACAGTTCAGTAGAACTCAATTTCTCCCGTTCTCCACGTCAGATTTCCACCAGGATGCCACATTGTCTCCTCTAAAGCCTTCACATATTCACTGAGCATTTCCATAGAACAGACCCTGCATTATGCACCAAAGATTCCTCCATGAACACGACATAGCACTTTCCTGGAGTTTAGAATACACGCTGAGTACGAAGCTGATTTCTACCAGTAGTTGCAGTACAATCTCTAATTCCTCAGACAGGTCTTTGGAAATTTTCCAGCTCTAGCAAAAATCTCAACCCTTTAGTGAATCTCTGATCACCGACACCGTGATTCTGTAGCCTTGAAAGTTTTTTTGTAAAATGCTGGTCTAGTCCATGGTAGGCTATGACTTGCTCATTAACAATTCTTCATATTCTTATCTACCCAAATAACACTTAGGAAGAGCATAATACTCTTTTTAATTTCATGACAATTGGAAAGAAGCCACAGATAAGATTTAACTGCTGCCAGTATCAAAGAACACATTTTGGTTTTAATGTATAGAAATATACTATGTTTTCAGGCAAAGCTGAAGAAATGATAATATTTGTAATAAGAAGCTTTAGGATACATGATGACCCAAAATATGCCACAATTGCAAGGCTAGATCTAGACATAGAGACAATCAGCTCTTTCTTGTATCACCACAGCTTTTCTTTCCTACTCAAGAAAAAGCACAGGGTGTGTGTGAAAGCAAAGGCATTTATAGAGATGCTGAAACGTGTGTTTTAGCTTGTAACAACAACAACATAGCCTGTCTACTTTAGTACAACAAATGCATCTCATTAACAGGTATTTGTGACCTACTTCATAGGACAACCTGAATGTGGGAACATCATGTTTTAGAAGACAGAATTATATTTTCCTTATTCTAATCATATAAGATACATAGCTTGGTCATTAATGGCTTAAAACTCTAGTCAACTTATTTATAAGCACATGTATCATACAGAGTTCCCTGAAAAGTAATTCACCAAGGGCAGCAGAACTAGCACCATATTAGGAATATATATTTTCTTTTATTTTATAAACTCCAAAAAACTTGTGTCTCTGCCTTCACAGGTCCTCTAGTTTTGGTTTGAGGTGGACTTCCTCCAAGTCAGTAGGTCTCCCTTATGAATTCACAATTTATATGCAAATGCACAAATATAAAAAGAGTAAATAAAAAAGACTTTGAAGTTCACTTACATTTTATTCACAATATTTTAAATACTTCGTCCAAAGCAAAGATGACTGTCACTGAAATCACAGTAAATTTAACTAAATGAATTACATTAGAGTTGGAATCCAGTGAAATCAAGGTTTGGCTTGCCTGCTGCCTTTTTCTACTATCTATCAAAATGTTTTTAAAATTCAAAATGTCCATTCATGAATCTTCTTAAAGCACTTCATCCACCTTAGGTTAGAAATATGGTTTAGCACAATAAGTGATATGTGCCAAGTGGGAAAACAGCATTCTGATTGATTTTAAGTCACAATTTTTAAAAATGTGGTAGAACTGATTTTTAACACATGAAAACCAGATCTATAAAGCACTGGTCTGACTCAATTCAGTAGTCCCAAGAGGTTACAAAAAGACAGCATTGTCAGAGGCTTTACTGAGGCAATAGAATTAGGATAATTTTGTCTGAAATAGCAATAACTGGCCTGAGACATTTTTGAAACCTACTCACAAGTGTAGAGTTATAACTTATGACATCTTTCTCAGAAGTTCCAGTCATCACATATAATCAGCTAACAATATAATCAGAAAATATCTTGATATGGATTCTTCAGGAGCTGCTTCCTGTTCCTTAGAAAAGAGCTTACTCAAGATATCCTCAAACTCTCAAGTGGAGATGCTGTACATGCTGTACGGTTTTTACGTATCCAGAATGATGCTGGCACGAAGAGACCTTTTGGAAGGTCAAGCCTCTGGTCCTATAAGCAGTCTAGTCTAGTTAATGAGACAGAGGCAGCTAACATAAGAGGGAGAGAGAGAAAGGTTAGGACATATACGTAAGGGCTTAATGAGGTACCAACAATGTCTCTCAGGTCTGAAGGGCAGCAAGCAAGCTGGCCAGAATCCCTAAGACAGACTCCATGGGCCAAGTGAAATACCATCTGATACTGAGATTGGTCACAGTCAGGGAAACAGAAGGAGAGAGCACACCAGAAAAGATAAGACATCAGTGAGGATATGGATACCAACAAGTGTGAGTTAGTGGCTGCCATCCCCGGTAGAGCAGGGCAGAAACTGGGCTGATTGTACCTGGAACCATGGGCCTTGTGTTTGTTAAAGTAGATCATTTCCTACATAAAAGCAAAAGAGAGTTAGCTTTCACAAAATAAAAATTCCCACAAAAACTGAATGCATTCCCCTAGGGTAAGACAAAGCATGGAAAATTTCAACTCCAAAATCATTTTTTTTTCCCTGAGCAGGAGATAATAGGGGAAACAGAATTGGAAGCCAGTACATAGCCCTAGGAGGGAGCTCACCACTACATGCGGCAGCTCTATATTTTCCCCCCTTTTCTTTGTATTAATGTTACATCCATGCTCACATTTATTGCCTTGGGGTGGATGCCTGTTTCTCATTAGAATCCTGCTTCATCTTCTTTTTTGGTATCCTTTCTTGATTATTAAATGTTGCCAATTAATCTTATTAAGAAAAATGAACCAAATCAAGTAACCATTTTGTTGAGTTTGTCGTAGCTCAGGCAGACTGGAGCTAGAGTCAAATCAATCACCTGTGTGGGCACTAATAAAGAAACCATGAAAGGATATTGCCTGGAAACCCAGTTCATGTTACAGAGACTCCAATACTATGATTTTTCAAAAAAAATTTTTTTCCACATCCTTTATCCTTCAACCTCTGCTGCTGATGAATGTGCTTAATACAGAATTTTTCACCACAGAGCCAGACATACTGCTCTGTTCACAGGGTGCCAGACAGCTGGCTGGAAGAAAAAAATATCAGCTACAAATTGACGTTTCCAAACACTCATATGTTTAGAAATGTGTTGAGAAAACATTTAGGTTTTAGGAGACATTATTTATCTAAATGATATGATTTGATATTCTTCACTGTTCCCTCTGGACGGTCCTAGGACAATAGGAATTATTATTTATCCATAATGTGCTACTTTACTAGTATCATTACAATGAAAAAAAAATGATGGTTTCGATTTGAAAATTGATGTTAATGTGGTACCGTGATCCAATTTTTAAAAAGCTTTTTAGGAACAAGGGACCTAATTTGCCTTATCTTTACTGAGTGATAGAACTATTTTAGTATCAGGTGTATCTAAACAGTTCTGCATCTAGGGGAAGAGCCAATCAGTAAGCTTAAATACTCAAACATATACAAAGGGGGCACCATAATAATGCTTTTAATTCTAACAACTTGGCAGAGACCTAGACATGAGCTCCAATATCCTTTTCCTTTTTACTGAAAAGAGATGGATCTTGATCTCTTGGATTTCTAAACAAAACCAAAATAAATCCAGAATCGTTCATTATATGTAATGTAGTTCTGAGGGTCTGGCTGTGCTGCCAAGAGTGGCTAGAAAATATTTATTAAGATTTGGGGATGAATTGTGAAACTGCTTCTAAATTTGAATAGTTCAGTGAGGCTGAGGAAACCAATAGAAGAGGCCCGTTTGTTATCATTACCTTTTAGAAACCACCTAGCACTCCTTGAGCCAGAATATACCAGCTCATTTGATGAGTGATTTTGTTTCTCTGTCATGATATTCACAAAGGGGAGAGTGTCCTGCATACTGACATCGTGCCCAGCCATAATCTAGGGACTTGCTTTTCCTGTTTAGGAAGCTATAAATCTTGTGACTGTTTATCGTGACCCGGCAGGACCTCTGTCTGAAGGAATGGCAGGCACACTCTGACTCTAATCTCTGGTATCAGCTTGGGTTGGTTGGTAAGGTGTGTTTACACAGAGCTGTTCAAAATCTGTGGCATGTGACAAGCCTCACAGCCCTGCCTTTCCTGGGCAGACTAACTGACTACTGCTACCTGCGACAGTAGGGAAGGGGCTCTTTGCCAGGCAGCAGAAACCCAGGAGGGGAAAATGGGATGCTTTTAAGGTAGTCTGAAACCAGAGGAATGCAAATGGGGAAACAGATGGCAGATGCTAATAATCAACAAATTAGATTTCTTTTTTGTTTTAAATCTCATGGACTCGATCTCAGAGGGATATCTTAAAGAACCAAATGACGTCAGAAGATAGCTAGGACTCTCCTCCTCACATGGGGAGCACCCGGGAGACGGGAAGAGCGGTGGGGCTTGCAGGCGGAGGGAAGCGTCCAGAGCAAACTATAAAAGGGTCTGGCTGGGCTGCCGAGAGTGGCATTAAGTGGTTAGAAAATCTTTATGAAAAGGAAAAAATTTTTAAAAAGAAGTCTTGAGAAAAATGAAAAGGAGCCTCATTAAAACATGTGGAAGTGATTATTAAAAAACCACCTTGAAATAATCAGTGTTAAATACAGCTTCAAAAAAACTTACTGAGATTTAACTCATTAATTCCTTTATTACTATGTAGATGTCGGTTCTCTTAGGCACAGCTCTATGTTAAATATCCCCTACTTTCCAATGCACTGGATTTAAATAGGACCATTGATGGGAAGGAGAAATAATTGAAATAAAGATAGAAGAGTTATGAATTAAAGAAACCACATAAATTATTGCCAATATTTTTCTTTAAATCATAGAGACCAAAAAAAGAGCCCCAAACAAACCCATGGGGATATATTTTGTTTTCTTTTTTCCCCCATATTTTATTGATATGTATACGTGCCAAATTCAAGGTTGACAGGGAGGCTGGGCATTTTGTGCACATTCCTATCTTGTCAAGGTGACAAGGGCTTTCCCACTCTCCTTTTGTCCCCCCCTACCCACCCCACCCTCCCTCATCCCCCATCCTACTCCCCTCTTTCACTTTTTCTTTCATTTTAAGTTCCAAAGGAGTTGTGATCTGGGTCTCTCATATCAGAGAGACCATTCGATGTTTCACCTTCTGCTTCTGACTCACTTCACTAAGCATGATGTTCTCTAGTTTCTTCCATTTGCCTGCAAAAGCCTCCACGCTGTTGGACTTTATTGATGCATAGTATTCCATTGTGTATAAATACCACAGTTTGTGTGTCCACTGGTCTGTTGATGGGTATTTTGGTGCCTTCCATATTTTTGCTATTGTTAGTTGTGCTGCTATAAACATGGGTATACATATATCTCTGCTATGTGTTGTTTTGGCCTCTTTTGGATATATTCCCAGAAGGGGTGTCACTGGATCAAAGGGGGGTATTTATTTCTAGTCTTTAGAGAGCTCTCCATACTGCTTTCCAATGGGGTTGTACAAATTTACAGGAGGGTTCCTTTCTCCCTGCAGCCATGCCAGCACTGATTGCTATTTGAATTGTTCATGTAGGCCATTCTCTCTGGGGTGAGATGGTATCTTAGCGTTGTTTTGATTTGTATTTCTCTTATGGCCAGAGATGTTTAACATCTTTTCATGTATCTATTGGCCTTTTGCATTTCTTCGTGAGTGAACTGTTTCTTCATTTCATTTGCCCACTTTTCAATAGGATCCTTTATTTTGGTAGGCTTACTTTTCTTCAGTTCCCTGTATATTCTAGTTATACGCTTCTTATCTGAGATATTGGTGGTAAATATTTTTTCCCAGTCTGTTGGATCTCTTTTTACAATGTTTATAGTTTCCTCTGCTGTGCAGAAACTTTTTAGTTTGACAAGATCCCATTTGTTAATAATGGGGATAATTTCTTTTGCTCTTGGTGTCTTGTCAAGAAAATCTTTGCCTACCCCTATGTCTTTTAAAAATTTGCCTACTTTGTCTTCCAGAAGGTTCAGTGTTTCATTTTTAATGTTTAGGTCTTCGATCCATTTTGACTTGATTTTGGTGCACGGTGATAGGTGTGTGACTAGATTCATTCTTCTGCGTGTGGATGTCCAGTTTTCCCAGCACCATTTGTTGAACAGGCTGTCCTTTTTCCATTGTATGGATTTAGCCCCTGTGTCGAAGATTAAGTAATTGAGGGTATTTGGGTTTTTCTCTGCATCTTCTATTCTCTTCCACTGGTCTATCTGTATATTTTTGTGCCAGTACCAAATTGTTTTTACAACTATGGCTTCATAGTGTAGCCTGATGTCTGAAACTGTAATGCCTCCTGCTTTGGTCTTGTCGCTCAGGATTGCTTTGGCTATTCTTAGTCTCTTTTGGTTCCATATGAATTTAAGAATTGTTGTTTCAAGTTCTTTGAAGAAACTTGCAGGTATTTTGATAGGAATTGCATTGAATCTGTATATCAATTTTGGTAGTATAGTCATTTTGACTATATTTATTGTGCTTATCTAAGAGCAGGGGATGCCTTTCCATTTTCTAGTGTCTCCTATAATTTCTTTCTTCAATGTAATGTAGTTTTTTTATATAGGTCCTTCACGTCCTTGGTTAGGTATACTCCTAGGTTACTCCTAGGTATTTTTTTTTTTTTTTTTTTTTTTTTTTTTTTTTTTTTTTTTTTTTTTTTTTTTTTTTTTTTTTTTTTTTTTTTTTTTTTTTTTTTTTTTTTTTTTTTTTTTTTTTTTTTTTTTTTTTTTTTTTTTTTTTTTTTTTTTTTTTTTTTTTTTTTTTTTTTTTTTTTTTTTTTTTTTTTTTTTTTTTTTTTTTTTTTTTT